>JAFVLL020014293.1:86696-192997 GCA_021397915.2 Tor tambroides | reverse complement strand
TTGTGTGGGTTCGTCTAGGGGCCTCATTCGGGTCTCATTTCCCTATAAGGTCTCTGAAGTCATCTCTGATGCAACTCTGTCGTGTTGAACTAACTCTCCCCCTCGATTAAGCTGCTCTCCAGTGTGGGCTGAGCTAGCCGGGGCTTTAACCATCTCTGTGTTTTTTCTCCACTCTTCCTGTGGCAGCCGAGGGGTGGAGAGGACTGCGCCAGGCAGGGGAGGACAGCCAGAGACTCCCAGTGCTGCAGCGTCGCACTCCGAGCCACTCTGGGAACACAACAGTCAGGATCAGGAAGAAGAGGAGGGCTGTGCCACCCGTGGGCTTCTCAAACGGTGCGTGGAGACAAAGGAGCATCGGGAAGACCAGATCCGACAGCAGGAGGCCGAACAGATTGACTTCAGAACTGTGCTCGGCCGCAAGGTCACCACTAAGAGCATCTCTGAGGAAGACCTGAAGGAGATCACGGCCGAGCAGATGGACTTCAGAGGGAACCTCCAACGGCAGATCAAGCCCAAGACCCAGACAGAAGAGGAACGCAAAGTCAACTCTCCACAGCAGGTGGACTTCAGAGCAGTGCTGGGAAAGAAGGGAAGCCAAGGCCCAAAACCCGGTCTTGGATCCTTAGTGAAAACACAAGCCAACAAAACTGAAGCTGTTGACTTCAGATCCGTGTTAGGCAACAAGAAAAAACAACCAAGCCAGGACAGGAATGGAGAAAGCCAAGGCGATAAAGACACCCGAGGAAAGGAAAATGATGTGAATTGTGTGGATGGAGAGATAAAAGAAAAAACAAAAGCAGTTGGAAAGAAAGAGCCCATTTTTACACAGAAGCTGAGTGACGTGACGGTATTGGATGGGGAACGTTTGCATCTGCAGTGCCAACTTTCCTCTGAGTCTCCTGCTAAAGTGACATGGACGCTTGATGGAAAACTCATCAAATCATCCAAATTCATCGTTATTGCTAATGAGGGTCAGTGTTGCATTTCACATTTGATATTACGTGAGAGGATTAAACTGTTGTCATCTATCATGGATGAAGTTTGGCACTGGGGCATTTATCAGGGGCTCGATTAGTTTCTATGCTTGTGTACATGATTCAAACATCAGCAGACCAGAGGTAATCACAGTGTGATATTCATTCTGAGTACCTGATGTTTCAAACAGTTCACTTTTGATCGGTAATTAAAATAGTTCCAAATGAAGCCAATGCTGGACTAACTTTGCTGCTGAGAAACACAACAGTTGGCTGGAACGTCATAAATGCAAACAAACACTCCTAGAACGCCACTTGTCCAATCAGACACAAGGACTAGAACTAACTGTACATAATTGTCTTTAAACAGTGGTCACATTACAATAAAATGACAGGAGTGCAATTGGATGAGAGTTAATTCAAGGTGTTTCATGATGCGATAAGGCTATCAGTAATGATGTTTGAGATATCTGAAGAGAAAAGTCGTTTGTAGGTGTAGACTGAGGGCTGTGATTTGGACCCCTGTGCCATTACTAACCCTGTGTGTTTGACAGAAACTTCATCTGACTCAAGTTTATCAGTGTTGTGACCAAGAGAAGTTGACCTGTGTACTTGAAAAATATCTGATTGAATATGCATGTATGAATTACCGCAATATTAAAGGGATATTCTGCTTTGGGAACTACCGACAGCATCTGTCATTTGCCCCATAGACGTCTTTGACCTCATGCAACAGATACTTTCAAAACAGGTTAACTTTCTTTTAGATGAAGGGACTTCTTTAACTGTATAAGAATAACCATTAAATGTGTGTGTGTATGTGTGTGTGAGCAGGTGGTAAGTGCTCTCTGACCATTGATAAAGCTCTGCCTGAGGATGAAGGACAGTATGTATGCAGAGTGGAGACTAACGAGGGCAAGACAGAGTGTTCCTGTATGGTCCTAGTGGATGGTGAGTGTGTCTCATTACATACCAGTACATTAAATGACTTTACAGCATGCTCTTCCTGTATCCACTCTATGAAACTCTATAGGCTCTCTGAGAGATGAGGTGTACTGTAACCCTATGTGTCAAAAGTGTCAACAATGTAGTTATTTTCATTTTTTACACAAACAATTTTACATTTTTCATTCAAAACTTTGGAGTCTATGAGAGAATTGTACTTTCAGTCTGTCTGTTTTGGGCTGGGCATTGTGTTTGACCATTTCCCCTGAGTCCTTGTCTGAGCTCTGCATCTTCCGGTAATTACTGACCAGATCAGCCTGCATAACATCCCTTGCATGTCCTAAGATCTCCCTTTTTCACTTTGCAGAATATGTCTTTACAGCTGTCTCTAAATATCTTTGTCCCACTTAACAGACAGTCATCTCTGGATCTCTGTTTAGCTTAACAGGCCATGTCCCTATGAGCATCTCTAGATTTCTGTGTCTCTCTTGTTGGATGTGTCTCTTCAATGGTCTCTTTCTCTCTGTTCTGGTTTTCAGAACATGTCTTTACAACTGTTTTGAATCTCTTTGTTCCACTTTAGAGGATGTGTTGAGCTGTCTTTGGATCTGTTTATCCAACTTAACAAGACATCTCCCAACAGCCAGTCTTGATTTAGAGGACATCTCCCTAAAACCATTTCTAGGTCCATTTGTCCAGGACAACATATTCTGACAGTCATCTCTCTTTCTGTTCTGCTATATGGGACCTGTCCCAACAATCATCTCTAGATTTTGGGGCAGTCATGGCCTAATGGATAGAGAGTTGGACTTATAACCCGAAGGTCGTGGGTTTGAGTCTCAGGTCCGGCAGGGATTGTAGGTGGGGAGAGTGAATAATCAGCACTCTCTCCACCCTCAATACCACGACTGAGATGAGACCCTTGAGCAAGGCACCGAACCCCCAACTGCTCCCTGGGTGCTGCAGCATTGGCTGCCCACTGCTCCAGGTGTATGTTCACTACTGTGTGCATGCACTTGGATGGGTTAAATGCAGAGGACAAATTCTGAGTATGGGTCACCATACTTGGCCACACACCAGCTCTTTTTCTACAGTCACCTCTGTCCTGCTTAACATGAGATGTTCAACGTGTTATATGTAGCGCATGTCCAGTTTATCCATCCATTTCAGATCTTTTTGTCCTGTTTATGACAACCAATATTTTCAATGGCAGCGTGCTGATTTTATTTGATTGCTTAAACATTGTTGTTTACTTGATAAATGGCTAATACAGCTTCTCGTAATTTGGCGTCTGCAATTTCAATAGCCAAATTCCACTTTTTAACCTCAGGTTTGACTTTTTGGCCTTAGTTTTGGTCTTAGCAAAAAGTGACAATAATAAAATGGTGATGGACCCTCAGAAGAATTACTTGATGTATTCAGTTTGGGATTTTTTTTTTTTTTTTTTTCGGTTTGTCGAAGTTGAAGAGGATGCATAATACACTGATTTCATGGTGGTCACATGAACTTGATTCTAATTTTGTTCTCTGTGTTTCTCTCTGTATTCTATCTGTCTGTGTTCAGATCCCAGTGTCTCCACACAAGCTGATAAGCGAAGCAGGAAGCCCTCTACCCCGACCACAGAGAGTGAGTTTCCAAAATATGTACTTCCTTTTTTATATCCCAATATGGAGTGGCGTGGGAGATGTGAACCTTTCCCACTGCAACACACACACACACACACACATACATACATATTCTGCTATGTTGCTTGTAGCATTTTTAGACAATATCACTAGGGATATATCACTGAGAATATTGCTTTTTAAATTGCTTTGTTTGGTCTACAAGTTAAAGAATTCTTATCCACAAAATTGAAAAATTGACAATTATGTTTAGCGTTTTTATTTATTTATATATTTTTTTTCAATAAAAACATGCTTAAAATCAGATTACAGTTTTTTTCAACTGCTTACACACAAAATCTTTACTTGTCACACAATTTCTGAAACCTGACACTCAAAAAACACCAGAACCACACACCAAATCTGCAAAACCATCCACTAATTCTCTGCCTTTGACTCAGTTTTCAATTTCATAAAACACTTTTTGCAAAACAAAACACACAATTCTCTATGTAATACACAAAAATCTAACAGGAATTAATATTATGGCAAAGATGTTTGCAAATGTTTGTGTTTGAGATGTGTTTGTGATATTTTGAATGTAGTGCTTCATTTTGCAAGAGATGTGATGCATTTTGCATTTTGTGTGTGCAATTCTTAGATTTGTGTGTAAAGCTTTGAAAAAAAGAGGCAAAGTTCTGAAAAGTATGTGTAAGCAGTTGAAAAACTGTAAAAACACAAACAAAGAAAGACATCAGTCTGCATGTTGCCTAGTTCATAATTATCTGCAGATTCAGGGAAAGATGAAAACTGTAGTGAACAAAATAACAATTATTGACTATTATTGATCAAGTTTTAGTCCTCACAATATTTTTGCATAGCCCAGAGTTTGTAGTATAGTATAGTATAGCATGGACTAGCATAGTATAAAACAATCCCTGTAGGAGGTCCATCTTCACTGTTAAACCAGTTGTTCACTTCTCACACTCTTCATCAGAGGAGATGTTTGACAAGGCTGCTGGAGACTGCTGACAATGACTGATTTTACATTTTAAACAAACTCAACAAGCAAGGAGGAGGCAGACAAAAATGAACAGTGAACAAAGGCTTGTTTTAGAGATATAAAGAGAGAATATAACAATGTTTCTGACAGTAGAGAAAGAGAGAGATCATGACTCTTACTGCATGACTGCTTGGCAAAACCCACTTTGTATTTCCATGTATGGGCTCAATCAAGACTCTCACTCTCACTCTGCGAGGAGTGTTGTATGAGTTTTCTAACATCAGTGTTTTTAACATGCCTAACATTCTTCACAATGTTTTGTAAAGGGTTTTGTATACTAGAGAATCAGAGAGTCTACTTTTTGCCTTCTCTATTAGCAGGCTGTTATGTTTTGCACTGTATGCTTGAACTTTATCTTCAGAAATGGCTGAAAATGAAGCTGGAGAAACTGCTGATGTGTGCACTCATCTCTGAAGAGACGTGTACCATATGTCTCAGGGATATTAATGATTGTTTATTCTTTAAAGAATGAAGTGAGGCTTTCTCTATGAAGAAAACGTTTTTTTGCTGTAACATGCACTATCGTGATAATTTGTGAGCATTTATTTGGCTGACACGCTTGAGTGAGTGGTAATGCACCTGCTGACTGTTTCAAATCAGTTCCTAACAACATTTCAATTGGACTTATATTCTGCTGTAAGCAAGCACAGAAACAGATGATGAGCCCTAATTTCCCAGCTTCAGTGTGAATTTTAATGTCATAGGGTCAGTCTTTTTGACGTAGTGACTCATGTTTGATGCTTTGTTTTTAGAGAGGCATTTTACTCATTAATTTAGAAATAAAAAACTGAGTTATATGGGTATCTTGTGCTGAGAATAAACAAGCAAGTAATCAATGGCTGAGGCTGACAATAGAAGGTTCCCAGTGATTTTGTAGCAAGTGAAAGTTAGGCAGGTCCTCCACCATAGAGGTTACATTGAGTCATTGAGTTGTTTGCAGTCATGGAAAATCTGTGATTAAAAATCGTGAAGCTATAAAAATAAGCAGTGGTGTCATGGATAATGGAAAATCCTAACCTCCATGTACCTCTGAATTGCTGGTGGATACTGAACCCAACTGGTGTCCTTAAGGACTCAGTGCTTTCATAACCTGTTCAGAAACAACCGCTGATGAATACTGCTGTGCACATCGTCATAATGGCTTATTTCTGTTCTCTATGTTATTAGTTGTGCTTGCAAGCATCATTGTTACCATTCCACACAAATTGGTCATTTGAAACCAACTCATCCCACTATGTACTACCATTGAATATGGAACCTGCATGTTCAAATCCTTTGGCATGCATCAAATTCAGTCAGAATTTATTTTTGTACATTTTCCCCTGTTTATGCTGTTGCTACAAATCTTCCAATCTTAAGTACACAAGTATATTTAAAGAACAGTACTTGCATATATATATATATATATATATATATATATATATATAACAAAAGAATTGTATTTAATATACGTTTTAATTCTAAAAAAAAATAATTTAATTTCAGTTAACATGCAGTTAAGTGTCTGACAACATTACATTCAATTCACACTTGAGTATACATTAAAGTATGCTACTTTTTTCACGAGCAAGCAATAGAATGTTAAGGGATACCTATAGAATATTAATCATTAACTGCAGCAAAATCTTATTTTGCATGGTAGTAATAAGTATATCAGGATAGTAAGAAATAACACTTCATTTAAAGGGTTACTCCACCCCAAAATGAAAATTTTGTCATTAATCACTTACCCCCATGTCGTTCCAAACCCGTAAAAGCTTTGTTCGTCTTTGGAACACAATTTAAGATATTTTGGATGAAAACCGGGAGGCTTGTGACTGTCCCATTGACTGTCAAGCAATTAACACTGTCAAGGCCCAGAAAAAACATAGTCAGAATAGTCCATTTGTCAACAGTGGTTCAACTGTAACGTTATAAAGCTACAAGAATACTTTTTGTATGCAAAGAAAACAAACAAACAATTTTATTCAACAAATCGTCTCCTCTGTGTCAGCGTAGTGCCATTTTGGAGAATATCCGCTGGACACAAGCAGCATACGCTGTTCTGTGTCTTCTACGTTTTTTACGCTTTGATTTGAACAAAAATAGCATATCCGTGCAGCGCAGCTGACACTCCACTTTTTTGGAAAACAGGCTCATTTTCCAACTTCCCAAGAGTTAAACAGTTGATTTTTACCGTTTTCGAATCCATTCAGCCAATCTCCGGGTCTGGCGGTAGCACTTTTACTAAGTGTACTAAGACTGACGGAAAATGAAAAGTTGCGATTTTCTAGGCCGATATGGCTAGGAACTATACTCTCATTCCGGCGTAATAATCAAGGAACTTTGCTGCCGTACCATGTAGATTTGTGGCTGCGCAATGATATTACACAGCACCTGAAAATAGTCCCCAGCTAGGTAACTAGTTATGATATAGCTGGGGACTATTTTCAGGCGCTGCGTAATATCATTGCATATATATATATATATATATATATATACAGTTGAAGTCAAAACTTTACATACACCTTTCAGAATCTGCAAAATGTTAATTATTTTACCAAAATAAGAGGGATCATACAAAATGCATGTTATTGTTTATTTAGTACTGACCTGAATAAGATATTTCACATAAAAGATGTTTACATATAGTCCACAAGAGAAAATAATAGTTGAATTTATAAAAATGACCCCGTTCAAAAGTTTACATACACTTGATTCTTAATACTGTGTTGTTACCTGAATGATCCACAGCTGTGTTTTTTTTTGTTTTTTGTTTAGTGATAGTTGTTCATGAGTCCCTTGTTTGTCCCGAACAGTTAAACTGCCTGCCGTTCTTCAGAAAAATCCTTCAGATCCCACAAATTCTTTGGTCTTCCTGCATTTTTGTGTATTTTAACCCTTTCCAACTATGACTGTATGATTTTGAGATTCATCTTTCCACACTGAGGACAACTGAGGAACTCATATGTAACTATTACAGAAAGTTCAAATGCTCACTGATGCTCCAGAAGGAAAATCCATGCATTAAGAGCTGGGGCGTGAAAACTTTTTGAATTTGAAGAGCAAGGTAAATTTAACTTAATTTGCCTTCTGGAAAACATGTAAGTATCTTCTGTAGCTTCTGAAGGGCAGTACTAAATGAAAAAATGTGATATTTAGGCAAAACCAGAAAAATATACACATCTTCATTCTGTTCAAAAGTTTTCACGCCCCGGCTCTTAATGCATGGTTTTTCCTTCTGGAGCATCAGTGAGCATTTGAATCTTCTGTAATAGTTGCAAATGAGTGCTACCGCCAGACCTGGAGATCGGCTGAACGGTTTCGAAAACAGTAAAACTCAACTGTTTAACTCTTGGGGAGTTGGAAAATGAGCCTATTTTCAAAAAAAGTGGAGTGTTCCTCTAAGTTCTGTTACTATGATGAAATTTGACTGATCTTGTGCATTAAAAACTCCCTCTCCTGTTCGTGTGTTCTACTACGTCAGATTCTATACCTTTAAATAAAATATCTTATTTTTATTATGTCTCAACATACATCACCATGCAGATGTTTGAGTGAATACATTAGATTCACTATGTGTTTCTTTCTTTTTGTCTGTCTGCTTATTTTCAGTAGTGGTTGACAGTGTGAAGTGGTGTTATATTGGATGATTTGTTGAAGCAGTGGAGGGCAGAGATTATCTGTTTCACTAAGTGTCTTGAATTTGTCAGGCCTTTAAACGGATACGTTTGATCCTGTGGCCCCAGACAATGTAGACTAAACATTATGAAACATAATGGTGGGATGCTGTTGCCCTGTGTGTGTCGTTTCAGTGGTATCCTAAAGCATTTGCTCTGACTTTGCCTTTACTCATTGCCTCTGTATTGGTCCAATAAACCTGTGATTTACATTTATATCTTAACAAACGCCTTACCACAAAGCTTACTGGATTTTGTTGGATCTGTATGTTTGTTGGGGCATTTTGAACAAGATATGTTACTGTATATTCCCAATGACCTAAATCCAACAGGCAAATTCAGACATTTGGAAATGTTGCCATTTGTTGGGGAAGTAAGAACCATCTTGAACACTAAAAAGATTATAGACAGTAATGCTCAGCATGGAGAATAAAGTATGTGAGAAACTCCTCCATTTGATATCAGGATTACCTGCTACCATGTGCAATGACTTATATTCAGTTACCAACATAACATTACCATAAGCTCATGCATGCAGAATATGTAAGGAACATCATCTTTTGCACATTTGCTGCTTTGAGTGAGTAGACTGCATTTTTATTCTGATGTGAACGAAAACAAGGCAGTGAAGGATTTAGGTAGGATTTAGGTCTGTTTAATACGCTGTACAGTTTTAAGATCTTAGTTCACATCTAAAGTGTGCTCATGCATTTTTTTATTTTTTTTTTGGAAAGTATTTTGATAGATTTGTTGGCTGAACACCCAGAAGCACAATAATACAACCAACTGAAAGGGCTGTACTTCCAATTCTTGTAGCCTTATTGCCATGTCAGACTGTTTACTGCAAATAAGTAGTTTTGTGTATTCAGTTACCAATGGTGATTTGTTTATTTGTTGAATGTTTACATGAACAAGTACTGTTAACCACTTAGTTGCTTCCCTTCCTGTAGACACAAAAGACAAGCAATTTGAGAGTGAGTCATTAGATAACTTCAAAATTATTAAATATTTAGCCCTGGTCCAATCTAGTCTAATCTTTTTTAGTAAATTGGACAAACATTTGGACAAACACCGAAATGTATGAACATCAAGCATCAAAAAATGTGAAATTATTTACATTTGCACAGGTTTATATATATATATATATATATATATGTATATTTATTTGTGTGTGTGTGAATTCTTTGTATTTATATTATGTATTTATATTATAAATATATTTGCGTTGCTTTGATGGCTTAATGCGTTAAATAATGTGGTTGGCATATGCTGTTATATAATGTTTACATTTTAATTGTCTGTGCAAACATACATTATACAATGCTTAAGATGTGTTTTGCTCAAATTTTAGAGATTCAGGTGAAAGCTCACTGAAAGGCCATTTGGAGCCAGAAGCAAAAATAGTTTTGTGTTGGAAAGAGGATGTTTTCATTTCCACGGCTACAGAGAAAGAGAGAAAGGAATGAGAGAATGGCCTCTCAGAGAGGGATGAGATTGGAATGTCTTACAACTGACAGAAAAACTTCTCCAAAGTTTGACATTGCTTCAGATCAGAATAGCTTCATTGCCACTGCTGCAGCTCTAGGCTTGTGTTTGTTGGCCTTGCCATCACATTGTTTCATGACAGCGATCAGATGTAAAATAAATAGTGCCAAAAGCTATTTCCTGGATTCTAGTTAGAGATATTTTTAGTATGACCAAAAAAGGCAAAGAGCAAAGAACCTTAGCAGCTGATCTCTCCTAGTACATCCAGAGAAAAACATCTCTCCTTTCCTCTCATTCTGCCCTCCCTTCTTCAAGTTTTGTAAATGTGAGAGTGCATGTTGTCTCAGATATTCTATGAGTAGATCTACTGGTCAATGTTAACATTTGTGTGTTTGTATGACTTGAAACCTGAAGGTAAATCAAATGCAAATTAATTAAGGATAAAGTACTGTCACCTGGTCAATATCATGATTACGGCAATTCATATAAATCCCCATATCTGACTTGTGATGCAGCCTGGAATTAATATGACATATGTTTGTTCCTTTACACCAGAAAACTTGATTTGTTGGGTGGTTCACAATCACTTCTCTGCACTGAGATTGGATGTTGAGCTTATTTTCTTTGTTAACTGTGATGTGATAATCTGATCTGTGTTTATTTCTTCTGTTATTCACTTCAGATGAGGCCAAAATAAAGAAACCCCCACCCAAAACGCTTCCTAAACAAGGTAGGATCAAATCAATCATCATATGCATGGTTTAAAGATCAATTCTGAGTTAAACAACTTTCTGTGTGTATTTCTGTGACATGCTGTTGATTACAACAGAAAATCACTTTGTCCTTTTTGTTGTAAAAAAAAGAAAACACTTCATTTTAAGGTGTCCTTGTTACACATTACATGTACTTACTATTATAATAACAATAAATTATGCATAATTGCAAGTAATCCTAAAACAAACCCTAATCCTTACTCTAACCATAAAGTATGTACACTGAAAAAAATGATCAGTGTTGTGCAAGTTACTTCCAAACTGTAATACATTATAGATTACTTATTACTGTTATTTAAAAGTAATTCCTTACGTTACAATATTACTGTCTCAGAATTGTAATGCGTTACATGACTCCTGTATTACTTTTGAGTTACTTCACCAAAATAAGTACAGAAGTAGAACTTAACATTCTAAAATGACAAAATGTACTAGAGCCCTGCACGGGCCTCAAATTTAGGCCTTAGCCCGGCCCTGGCCCGAGACGCTGAGGCCCTAGCCCGGCCCGTGTCCGACAGCTTATCAGAATTACCGACCTGAGCCCGTCTTAACCCCCCTTCACCCAAAACGGCTCATGTTTCAGCTATTAAAATAGTTCAGTTTTGTATGTAATGGCAAAGTGTTTAGATTTCGTTTAGGTTTTTTATTAAGTTCATTTAGAAAAACGTTTGGAGCATTGTTCATTAAATAAGTTTTTTCTTCCTTAAAGTAATGACCAAGCGGCCAGCGGCAGACCGCAGGCTGATCATTATGTTTGATCAATTTAGCCTTCTCAAATCATCATGACTTGCCTAAAATAAAACCTATAGATATGCTAAAACAGTTCAAGCATATAACAATGTTTAAACATTAAGCCTAAATAAATGTTCGCTGCATCCAGTAGTTTGTGCGGAGAGTGGAAGCTAAAGCACAGGACATGGAGGCACCAGCGCAATCAATTGCAATTTTTTTCAATGGAAACAACTTACGCCGTAATTTTTGCTCATAAAGGTAAGAGTAATACATCATTCAAAACTGTAAAGGGTCTACTTTTATTTGTGTGCACTCACAATATCAGCAAAACGTCGTGCTTTTATCTTGAACAGGGGCACTTCACAAAAAGGAACCGAAAGACAACGAATACATGCCTCACAAACATGATAAATATATTTATAGAAAGCTTTAAATTACTACTTAATGAAATAAATAAAAACGAAAACAAAAACTCTTTAATATAATCGTTATCCGTGAAGATGCACTTCTCTCTAAAGGCGCGTCTAATGAGGAGATGGCGAATCCTTACTATTTCCCCCGGACACATTCATGGTAATTACTTTTGCTGGGGCTTTACGGCAAGCTTTATTGCGTGTATTTGAAGCAGAACTCTTCAACTGTGTTGACAGCTCGCTGCTGCTGCGGGACACTAAACACAGTCGAGCCGCTCTTGACAGTCGCGGCAGCACGGACTCATGTTGTTTCCACCAGCGTGGCAATTTTTTTCATCAATAATTGATGGATGTCTAAAATATAAAGATAAGGAGAAGCCTAAAACAGGCCCGAAGCCCGGCCCTAGGGACATAAAAAAGTTGGGAGCCCGACTTTAAATTAAATTTTTAAAAAAATAAAATTTTGGGCTAAAAGTGTATTGTAACGCAAGCGTTACTGAACATGTACCGAGTAAAATATTACTGAAAATTGATTAGTAATGCCTTACACTACTGCGTTACAGCAAAAAGTAATCCGTTACTGTAATGCATTACTGTAATGCACACTGAAAATTATAGACTACTAATGATAGGCTACAGTTTTAGCATTTAAGTCTTTTTAACATTTAGTTTCCCAAAAGCTTTTGTGTATACATTTAAAATTTCAAGCACATGTGATTTGATGTGTTTCATGATGAAGAGCACAGGTGCTACTCATAGCAGCACATGCTTTAAATTTCACTTTCATATTTTCTACACAGTCTGCTGTGCAGTTGTTCAATACATTTCTAACTGCTGTGCAAGCAAATGGATCTTCATCAAACATAAACAGAGCCCAAGCTGTCTGTATAACTGGACTGTGTGTGTCAGGTGCTCCTCCTCAGATCCAGCAGTTTCCTGACGATATGAAGATCCTGGCGGGTCAGGAGGTCAGTCTGCTGTGTAAGTTCACTGGAGCTCAGCCCATCAGCTGCACCTGGCTCAAGTTCCGCAAACCAGTAAGAGTCTTTTAACCTTTTAACATGTGCTGAAACCCTGACTGAGAGAGAAACGTTGCTGAATCTTCATACTTAAACACGCAGATACACATTGATACACTCACCAGTCCCCTTTAAATGCTTTCAACATTAAGTTGTTTCTGCTATTTAAAATCGACTTTGGACTTGGAGTGGCTGTGATGTCCAAAAATGCTGTCTATGTAGGCAGCTCACAGCTTTTCAGAATCAGCCATCATCTTTAATGAGCAAACACTGCAAGCTGGCATATCACTGTACACATGGCTCAGACACAAAATGTTAGTTGTAAACGTCTTCATTACTCTATTTTTTTTTTCCCCCAGTTAGTTGACTTTCCAATTAAAACTGAACATTCAACCCTCAACTTGTATTCAAATCCCTATAACACTTGTGGTGTTCCCAGTCAAAAATAACTGGGGCACAAAAAATAGCTTATAAATCTCTTGTTATGCACTATTATCACCTAATATTGGTATCAGTCTTTTTGTCAGCTTGTTTCCTTTCAATTAGGACTGGTTTTGTGTTCATTTTTGGAACTGATTCATTGTATGCCGCATTAATCTGATTTTACATCAATTTTTGAGTGAAAAAAGCATCATTTGTGGATAATTTTGTCAATATTAAATAAAATTTGCACCGTTTATCACTGTTTAGCATGCTCTAATGTTTAAAGTAGCCTATGTCTGCAACTGGCACCTGTGTTCATGTAGTTTATGCACATCCTCTGCTCCTTCAGATTCAGGAAGGTCAGGGCATCTCGGTAGTGAGCACAGACAGCAGCAGTCAGCTGACCATCACAGAAGGACAGCAGGAGCACTGCGGTTGCTACACCATCGAACTCAAGAACAGCTGTGGCGTGAGACAAGCCGCCCTCAACCTCACTATAGTCGGTAAGTCTGGATGCTAATGAACACTGGGCGGGTAATTTCAGCATATTTTAATGTAGAAGTACAATGCAATTCATATAAAATGAACAGTAAACTCAATTAAATAAATTACATAAATTTTACGTTTATACGTTTATTTAAACTATTTACAGGCCCCATGAGGCGTTAAGTTAAGCTGTTGATTTAAACACATTTTAGCAATCTATCCCTACAAATTTGTACAGAATCTCATCATGCCATGCACATTTTACAAGGCTGCTTGCAGTGGTGGACAATAAATAAATTAGTACAGATACCCTAATAAAATATTACTCCAGTAAAATTGTAAGTACTCATTTTCAATTTTTTCTCGATTAAACAAACAAAAGTACTTTTTTTTTAAGTATTAATATTTAATAGGCTTAAGTATAACATTTAATATGTATTGCTTTAATATAATAAAACATCATCAATTTAGTTTACTGATAATTCAAGTTTGCAAACAATTGAAAAAAAACTAACTAAATTTGTGTAAATATTTAGTGACAAATTGTATTTAAAAAAATTACAGATTTTGACAGATTTACAGATTCACATTAAGAAAGAATGTGTTAACAGGAATGCAGTGCAAACATGCTAGTTTTACCATAATATTAACCGAGTTACTTACTTTTGCACTCTGACAATTCTGTAATGCATTTTTATTTTTTAAATGCCAGTAGAAATACCCCCCATCTCCCACACCTTTGTTCATCACCATTCCCCCTAAACTGTTCAGAATTCTTCATTTAGCTTGAGGAGCAGTTTATTAGAGTGTAAAGACATTCATTGTTAATGGTTTAGAAATGGCTTTGACATTTGACCTTAGGCCTTGGCCTTGGTTTTAGGTGCATCTTTAAAGACAAAATTGACAGTCTACTTTGACTGTTTCCTCTGTTACATCCACACAATGTTGGGCTGAAATGCTGGCTGCCAAGCAGTGCACATGTACGTGATCTGACTACTTTTGTAAATTTTAGGACACAATGTCTCACAATCCAGCTATTGTCTTTGTCTTTGCAGATAAGCCCGACCCTCCTGCCCGTGTCCCGGCAGCCTCAGACATCCGTAAGTCCAGCCTCACACTGTCCTGGTATGGACCGACATACGACGGCGGCAGCGCCGTCCAGTCCTACAACTTGGAGATGTGGAACTCCGTGGACATGAAGTGGACAGATCTGGCGTCCTGTAACAGCACCTCCTATAACGTGCAGAACCTGCTTCCAGACAGGCAGTATAAGTTTCGAGTGAGAGCAGTGAATATTTATGGTGTGGGAGAGCCCAGCGCTGAGTCTGAGCCCGTGCAGGTGGGGCTGGAGGCCGAGGAGGGTGAGCGCCACTTAGTGGATTTCAAGAATATTACAGAAGTCACAAAGAAGGGATTACCATCTTAACTTTGGTTATTTGGTTATTTCAGTTAAAATAAAATAAAAATAGACTAATGAATAAAATAAAGTAAAATATAAAATTTATGTAAAAAAATAAAATATGCTGTAATAACATTCTGTTGCTTTTACAGAAAATAAAGAAGAAGCTGAACCCTCAGATGATGGTACGTCATGTTTGTGAAATTTAAGCTTTGAAATCGTAAGTGTCAAGTTTCTGTGTTCTTTTTTCTGTTTTCCCCCTTTCATTAGAGGAGATGGTGAGGTTGTACATGTAACCAAACTTGTCATATTGAACATATGTATATGAAAAAGAGGGAAAAAAATACAGAAAAGCATTGTACTGTAAATCTTAAACAATTGCATAGTTCATATTATTTTCAAGTTTATAATTTTAGTTTACAAATACATTTTAATGTCAGTCTTAAATTGTTCAAACATAGGCATTTTTTGAAATCATTTGACCTTATGAATAAAAGCGAATGTAATAATTAAATCAAAAATCTAAAATTAACTACCTTAGCTTTTTTGTAAATAATTATCCCAGAATAATAATAATTTTAGGGGTATCTTAAGGGGTATCTTAAGTGGTCATAAAACGCACATGCTTCTTAGTTTTGTGCTGTTAGAATGTGATATTTCATTCTGAATTACAGTTTTTTTCAATTGCTTAAGCACAATTTTGAAAACAGGGCCCGGTTTTCCAAACCCCTTCACACAATTAGCACAACACTACACCAAAGTAGCACAACACCTCAGATAATTTGCAAAATGGAACACTTTTGTCAAAACTATACAATGTCTTATAAAAACCTTATTTTGTTGTCATAACAAACACAACCATCATATGGTCTGATTCTGTTTGAATCAGTTAAACACTCCTGTGCTCAACCTAAAACACTTTTAGCATTTACACAGAGAAAGTGTAAAAATACATTCACCAACACCACATGACACCAATTGTGCAGAGTAATGAAAATATTTCTTTTCATGTACTCAAGTCAGTCAATACTGAACATTTCAACAAAACATTCCTAACAAAACATTTTCCAGTTTTCATACAGTATTACTGAACGTACCATTGTACTGTAAGCTTACAGTAATACTGTAACAAATTACATATCCAGTTCAGTACCGAATAAAAAATAAATAAATAAAAACCTAGCCTAGCTGGATCTGGCCACAGGTCCTCGTCAACATCACAGGCTATATTTTCATTTGGAAGGCAACGTGGGAAGAATCTTTTGGAGTGACGAATCAACCCTCACATGCTTCCTCCATAGCTTGAATGAGGGCCATCTGGACAGGAGATCATAAACCTTCCACCGCCATGCTGAGAAGAACTCCTCGATGGGGTTTAGGAAGGGGGAGTATGGTGGAAGGTATTGAACTGTAAATTGTGGGTGTT
Organism: Tor tambroides; assembly: GCA_021397915.2. Classification (NCBI taxonomy): domain Eukaryota; kingdom Metazoa; phylum Chordata; class Actinopteri; order Cypriniformes; family Cyprinidae; genus Tor; species Tor tambroides. Next base: position 176,596 of record JAFVLL020014293.1, on the reverse strand, counting down.
GATGAAACCAGTTTTGGACCAGAGCAGAACGATGGAAAGCTACATTGTCCCAGACGACAATGTATTGCATCTGGTCCCTTTGGTTTGCTGCTGTGATAATATTGTGTAATCTGTCTAAAAATGTAAGAATGAGGTCAGTGTTGTAAGGACCCAAGTTGGCATGGCGGCGGAGGACCCCATTCTGTGTAATGGCAGCACAAAGGGTAATGTTACCCCCACATTGCCCTGGTACATTGACAATAGCCCTGTGGCCAATGATGTTTCTTCGTCTTCTTCTCACTGTTGTCAGGTTGAATCTAGCCTCAATGTATATAAACTCATGCGGGACTTCCTCCACATCCATTTGCAAAACTCTCTGAAATACAGCAAAATATCACATTGTGTAGATCAATATACTGTAGGTCTGCTATACAGTAAAATTACATGTACAGTAAAAAGGTTATGTGTGCAGTACACAATACTACAGTCAGTGAACAAAACGTACCACCACATATTCACGCCGCAGGACTTTCACCCTGTCTGAATTTCTTTCAAATGGCACTTTATACAGTTGTTTCATCACAACTTGATGTTTTTTAAGGATACGGGCTATTGTTGACAGAGAGACCTGTTGGACATTATTGAAAATTTGGTGATCATTGACAATATGGGCTTGAATTTCTCTAAGTCTGATTGCATTATTGGCCAAAACGAGGTTTATGATCTCTCTCTCTTGCTCCTGTGTGAATATGGGGCCCCTCCCTCCTTGGTGTTCTCGACGTTCAATCCTATGTTGGCCAAACAAAATACATGTAGCTTACTGTAAAATGATACACGAATACATACCAAAACTGTTGATATAGTACATGCAGTAAGCTATGGATTTTCTGTTGACAGAAGATAAGTTTCTCACCTGTGCTCTTGACGAAATGTCCGAACTATTGATGCCACCGTGTACCTGCTTAGGTTAGGCTGTACTCTCAGTCCAGCCTCCCTCAGTGTTAGTCCGTGGTTTATTACATGGTCCACAATTGTAGCACGAATTTCGTTACACAGATTTGGTTGTCTTCTTTGTGCATGTCCTACCCCTCCTCCAGGTCTTCCTCTCCCTCTCCCTCTTCCTCTTCCTCTACCATGGCCTCTTCCTCCACCTTGTTCTCTCCGGATTCCCCCTCTCATCCGCACTCTCCCTCTTCCTCTGACACCGTCCATTTTTGTTGAAGACAGGTGAACTTACCTGTTGCCTTTTTATAGTGCTTAAACCTGATTGGTGTGTCTACAATTAAGCACCAGTGTGTGTGCACACCTGGTGGCTGTGTTTAACCAATTGGTTCATGGGGTGTGTTCATTTGAAAGCCTTTGCTTTGAAATTGCAAGGAAATTACATCATGATAAATTTCTGTGTCAAATGCATACAAGTGTGTTTAGTGTTTTGCAAATCACTGTGTGTAATGTTTTGCAAAAAGTGTGAAGCTGACAATGTGCTTACAGTTGTGCAAATCTAGGCCGGTGTTTTGCTCCTTGAGTGTAAGGTTTCGCTAATTGTGGGAAAGTTTTAATTTTAGTCTGTAATCAATTGAAAAAACTGTATTACAGGAAGGTTTTTCAAAACCCTTATCCACTGAGGAAAATAAGAATTAAGTATTGCAATTTGACTGATTATAGACAATCCAGAATGATAGGGAACCTTTCCCTCTCTTTTTTTAGAATCAGAGAAGGAACCAGATTACAGAAATGTGACGATCAGGACAGACGTGAAGGTGAAGGACCTGTATGATGTGCAAGACAGACTGGGCACGTAAGTATGACAGCAGATCAATAAAATAGCGTAAATTATTTGATATTACCTTATACCATAAAGGAAACAGAAATAACATTCTGCTGGCATCCTTCTACTTTTCGGTTGTCCTATAATCTGTCTCATAAAATGCAAAAACAGATGTAAGTTTATTAAACATATTCAAAAAAAAAAAAAAAAAAACAGGATCTGAAAGTTTGCTTTTTTCAGTCTTATTTCTTTCTTTCTTTTTTATTTTTTAGAGGGAAATTCGGGACTGTTTTCAAGCTGATAGAAAAGTCCACAAAAAAGGTGTGGGCTGGGAAATTCATAAAAGCATATTCTGCCAAAGAAAAAGACAATGTCAGACAGGAAATTGCAATCATGAATGACCTGCATCACCCAAAGCTTGTGCAGTGTGTTGATGCTTTTGAGGGAAAGACTGACATTGTAATGGTGCTGGAAATGTAAGTGTATATGTGTTTAATGAGCTTTAATCTTTGATTCGTGAATGTAAATTGACTGTTTTCTTGGTCTTTGGTTTTATCAAGCTCATATCAAGCCTGTAATCAACTCACAACAGCTCAAAAAAAGAATGTTATTATTTTAATGTTATAACGATTGAAGTATTAGTATTATTGTGATTGTTTTCAAATACATATTTTAATACACTTACAGTATTTATATAACACAAATGTTTTAACAGAAATTACTAATTGTACATTGGTTTAATTCCAATTTGCCAATATTCCAATATGATAAAGAAGTGATTAAGTGTCTTTGATCATTAACTATTAGAACACACCTTCCTCATACTAAAAAAAAAGATTTCTGTTTTTATCACTAAGTGAAAAGTCAGTAAAATAAGTATTTGCTCTACATATTCATTTTAGTCAGTACAAAGCACATCATGCCATTTCGATTCCTGTACTTCCTAGGATGAATCGAAGGCAAGAAATCCCAGAGAATTTCTAAATAAAGCCAAATAGCACATGAATTGAGTTTTATCGAGGATAATTACATTCCTGTTTGAGGTTGTCAGTATTTCACAGTACATACGTGAATGTGTCTGGTGTATTGGCTGAACACTGGTGTTCTTCAGGATCTCTGGAGGGGAGCTGTTTGAGAGGATCATAGACGAGGACTTTGAGCTGACGGAGAGAGAGGTGATCAAATACATGCTTCAGATTGTGGATGGAGTAAATTTCATCCATAAGAAAGGCATTGTCCACCTGGATCTCAAACCTGAGAACATCATGTGTGTCAATAAGACCGGCAGCAAAATCAAACTCATTGACTTTGGACTGGCACGCAGACTGGGTCAGTAGAAAACTTTCCCACTGTGTTTTTAACATTTTGAAAATGTGATTTATTTATTTATTTAAAATTGAAGTTCTAACATCATGTATAGTTTTAAAATGGAATTATGGAATTGTGGGTTGTTTTGTGTGCTTTGTATGGCTGTAGAGAGTGCTGGCTCTCTGAAAGTCCTGTTTGGCACCCCAGAATTTGTGGCTCCAGAGGTGATTAATTATGAGGCCATCAGTTACACGACAGACATGTGGAGTATAGGAGTCATCTGCTACATCCTGTGAGTACACAACCATTGACAAAGAGAAATGACCTTTATGACCAGTGGATCATACTCAGACGTGAAATCTGCAGATTTTATCCCATTTTCTATGCAATTCAATTTTGTGCAATTTTTCGTACTGATCTTGGGGTAAAATCTACAGAATTATGTGGAATAAATGTATACATGAGCTGAGAGTACTACACTCCTATTGGTAACTGGTAACTGTTTCAGACATTTAATTGCATATTAATTTCAAAGATTATAAATTAAAAAGTAATATTGTTTAAATTTATGCAAAATGCAATTAGCTGAACCTTAGAGTATTTTAATGACCCACTTAGGAACTCAAGTGCAACCTTATTTGTAATTTCATAATCACTTCTAATTTCTTTGAAATATATTTAAAGTGTATTGTCAAATGTACTGACAAGCATTTAGAGTAAATTAAAATAGAATTTAATGAATTAACTTTAAATATAATATCCTATAACACACTACAGTTAATATTATAATTGAGCACTTTACATGTGCTTTAGTATGTTAGTCAACACATCAAAATAAATGTACTTGTTTAAGGCACAACAACAGATTATTAAAACATAATGATTTAAAATGTACTTTAAAAGTAAAACTTTAATTTGACGTTATTACAAAATGCATGTTTAAAAAAGTGTACTTAAATGGGTTAAGAAACATAGTCATAAAATTTACATTTAGCCTTGATGACATTTTATTTAATTATTATTATATTTTCTGCAAGTACAGTTTTATTTAAAAAGACAAGTGCACATTCAACACAGTTAAGATCACTTCTTTTCCACACACCATTTCACAACATTGTTGGGAAGAATGTGTGAGCTTTGTTTGCTTAACATTCTTTCCTTTCCTGAAATGGGAATCACCTCTGCAAGGTGTTTGCAATTTTTCTTTAAGAAAATAGAGTAATACAACAGCCCCTTATGAGCGCTACTCTGTTATATTTTTTGTTTTGTTTTGTTTTGTTTTTTGATGTGGCTGTAGATCTCTTGTGTTTGTCTGAGCTTTCTGTCAGTTATCCAGTGTTATCCAGAATAATTATTTCTTCCTGGTGTGACTATTCATTTACTTTCATTGGTATAACCCAATGTAGTCAGTGAAAGTAGTAAATCCTATAATGTCTACTGCATCATATTTGATATGGAAATATCTAAGATCTTGAAATTATCAACAAGAAATAAAAAGAAAAAAAGAAAAAGCCCATTGATAGTTTATATTTTTTTTAACAAGTAAATAGCCTTTTAGTAGCCTATAATTGTACATAAGTCCCCTTCAGATTGTCTTTTTGTTGTGAAATTTTTAAGGAATCTATAAAGTAAACATTAGAATATTTCAATTGCAATATATATATATATATATATATATATATATATATATCAAGTGTCAAATATACTACTATATGAGGCATAAGCCGGATGTTTCAAACAGTTTGTATAGTTCTACTTATTTTTTCTTTGATTGTTTCTTGTTCTCTTTAGCGTCAGTGGTTTGTCTCCCTTCATGGGGGACAATGATAATGAGACGCTGTCTAACGTGACCTCAGCGACGTGGGACTTTGAGGACGAGGCGTTTGATGAGATCTCAGACGAGGCCAAAGACTTTATCAGTAACCTGCTGAAGAAAGACATGAAGTGAGTGCCTTCACAACGCCAAAGTCTTCATACAGAAAGTACTTGAAAAAATAACTGTTGCCTTGTCCTTGAGTCATTTTAAATGTCTGATTTAACTGATTTCCTCCGTCTTGCGTCATGCATCTGTTCTCCCTGAGGTGCAGCAGTAAGGTTCAGTTCTCTGTCAGAGATCATACATATTCTTTTTACAGTTTCATCAGTTTATTTTTCTCAGAGCTCATTCTCTCCGAGTGTAATTACCAGGATGGCACATAGTTACAGTGTCCGTGTGTGTGTTTGTCTGCAGAGCTCGTCTGAGCTGCGATCAGTGTTTCCAGCACCCCTGGCTCAAACAGGACACCACAAACATGGAGGCCAAGAAGCTTTCCAAAGAGAGGATGAAGAAATACATTCTGAGAAGAAAGTGGCAGGTCAGGATCTAAATGATAATCATCTGACATAAAATGTTGGTTTTTCTCCTTGTATTATTGATAGTCTGATTAAAATGAGCTTCTTGCAGTGTGTTTCTTATCATACAGTGTGTTCTGTTACTGATGTGTTAGTGAATAAAGTCATAACTGTTTTACTCACTCTTCTTCAGAAAACAGGGCATGCGGTTCGAGCTATTGGTCGACTGTCTAACATGGCATTGATGGCGGGCGTTCATGCCAAAAAGGGCTCCCCCACTGAAGGTGCACAACGTTTCTGTCCAACCCTTACATAAAAGACTAATACTGACTCAGCTAGTGAATTGTCAACACAGTCAGCCCTTGTGATAAAGAAGTGAAAATACTTGCACTTGTACTGCATGTCAATCTTAAAATGTTGTCAAATGTTCTGCACTGTATTTGCAGATAATATAATATTAATGAAATAGAAGACCACTTCATGACTATTTTTAATATACTTAATATTGCTTTTAAAAAGTGCACTTTTAATAAAATTACAAACAATTCAAATTCAATTCAAAAGATGTTTTTAGATTTTAGTACATTTGAAATCATGTTTTAATGTTTTGTCATGTTTTAAAAAAGTATACTTACCTGTATACTTACCTAATGCACATGTAAAGTACTTAGATTTTTAATTTAATTATAATTTTAACTGTAGTGTTATTCAGTATTTAAAAATATATTTGAAATGTATTTCATCATTTTATAGTTTATTTACACATTACAGATTATTCATTATAAATGTGTAATTACATGACATACAAGTTTTAATAGAATTAACATTATATTTTAGTGCAACTTAAATGCTTTCAGTACATTCAGCAAAGCCCTTTAACCATATTTATGAGATTAGTAATTATGAGATAATAAAAATGTACCTAAGTTCAACTTTAATGGTTCAAAAGAGCACTCTAATTGCATTTAATATAAATTTTAAATAATTTACATTTAATTATAAACAACATGCAATGAAGAGTCTGAAAACTTTACATTCAATTCACACTTACTGTAAGATTTATTAATTTTATATTATTTTAAGTCTTCCTTTATATTATTTTGAGTCTTCCTATGGAGAGTTATCATACTATATGTCTTGTATTAAAAGTGGTGTTCTGCTCACTTCTCTAAGTTTAAATCTCTTTTCCCCCCAAACCTCTGTCTTTACTACTGAAATTTAAAACACAAATGATTTGTGAGTGTAAATTTAAAGTCTTTAACGTGAGTATTTATATCCAAAACCTTCTTGTTTGTCTGTTGTAGCAGAGGATAAACAGTTTGCTGCTGAATTGGAGGAGAAAACTCTAATGAAACCCATGTTTAGTACTGTTATTAAAGACGTTGAGGTGGTGGAAGGCAGTGCTGCTCGATTCGACTGCAAAATTGAAGGTAAAATAATATGAATATGTACTGCTTAAACATTCTATTGATAAAGTGTATAAAGTTGATAAAATTACATTGATTAAATGTGAATAAATGTGATGTGGAATAAAATTAATATACTGAAGATGACTTTCCAATATGCTTAATACTTTGTGCCAAATGTGCAGAACAGCCCACAACCATTTTCCAGTTCTATAAATAGGATGATACTTTTAAAAAAATGAAATATTATATAAAATGTTATTAAATAATATTACACTTTAAAATAACTGTTTTCTATTTGAATATATATATATATATATATATATATATATTTATTCCCGTGATCAAAGCTGAATTTTCAGCATCATTACTCCATTCTTCAGTGTCACATGATCCTTCAGAAAACATTCTAATATGCTGATTTGATGCTCATGAAACATTCCTGATTATTATTATCAATGTTGAAAACAGTTGTGTTGCTTAATATCTTTGTGGAACCATCATGCAAAAGAACAGCATTCATTTGAAACAAAAGTATTTTGTAACTATGTGAAAGCTTTTTCAGTTTTGATCAATTTAATGTGTCCTTGCTAAATCTTTTGGTAGTCATGCATTTTGTGTTAAGTTATTTATATATTTTAATATGTATATTTTGTAATTATTTACTCTCAGGTTATCCTGACCCTGAGGTGGTGTGGTATAAGGACGACCAGCCAATTAAAGAGACACGCCATTTTCAGATCGATTATGACGAAGATGGAAATTGCAGTCTTGTTATTTCTGAGGTCAACGGTGATGATGACGCAAAGTACACCTGCAAGGCCATGAACAGCCTCGGGGAAGCCACCTGCACCGCCGAACTCATCGTGGAGGTGATGGGAGGAGAGGAGGAGGAGGAGGAGGAGGAGGAGTAGAAGACAGCCTCTTTTGTCACGTTTCTCTTTTACACGTGGTGCTTTTATTCTCACTGTCTTTCGGACTTTCAGATGATGACAATGATGATGAGGATGATGATGAAGACCTCACCATTGCATTTTGCTGCATTTCCTTCATTGCACTTCCAGTTTGTTCTTTTTATATTCATGCAACAGCCAAAGTCAGATATCAGATTTGTTTATCACATGCCATCACTATTACTCACATTCCATTGGATGCTTGTTCTTCATTGTCATGTTTTACTCCAACCAAACATTTCTAAACTCACATGAGTGTTTGTGTGATCATCGCTCGTGACTGTGTGAACTGAGCAGCACTTCCTGTCTGTTAGGACAGCTTTATTTAAGCACTGTAAACTCGTGTAAGGTTGTGTGTTTTTGTTTGGAGACATTTTCCTCCTTTCACCATCTGTCACAATAGCAGCACTCAACAGATATTTGGAGACACATGTTAAATGTATGTTTATTTTATTAGGAATGTCTGTAGATTATATTTCTTTAAATGTTTTTAGATATATACGCGTTTGATAAAGTGCAGATTGCATTGTAATGAGAACACTACAAATGTAGTTATTCACTTTTAAAGAATAAATTTTGATCACGAACAAACTGTAAATTGTTGTGCTCACTTAAAAAAATGAAGAAAAAAAAAATTGATGAGTCATTGAAAGTTGTTCAAAATTACTGACAGTCATAATCCAGTGCATCCTTGCTGGTTTTATAAAACTAAGGAAAATATTAGAGGAAATAATAATAAGCTAATTCCAAAATAAATGAAGTGTAAAAATTAAATGGCATCACGTCCTACATCATGCATCCAAAAAAAAAAAAAAATGTTGGGAAAGTTTACCTGTTACAGAACATCACTTTTTTCATATTTTGATGGTCACATGTTACTTTATTGATAGGATTGGAGGCATCCAGAAATATAGTCAGGGCCATTAAGTTCAACTTTGTCTTGACTCTGTCTAGTGGACAACTTAACTAAAACAGCTGAATTAAACTTAAAACAGTTAAAACATTAAAACATCCTCTGAGGCAACTAGCAGCACACTCTTCACCAGATGGCGCTGCGGTGTTACAACTATAAATTCAATGTCTTACTACTTTTCCCATTTGTTGTCTCAAAGATATTTTGAACATAAAACAATGCTGCAATCTGCAACAGTTAAGACTTTAATCTACTCTGTGTTAAAATCTGAGAGGATTTAAGTTTCCTAACTGAAGAATCACCTATTAACCCAATACTGAGAGAATGGGTAATCAACACAACATTTCAGGCCCCATTGTTGAGTTCATTGTGAAATGAGAGACTCTGCGCACAGATGAGTTTGACTCCTGTCTGTGTCACAGCAAACATGGTTTAAAATGAGGGGCATCGTCACTCTGCCACTCAGTACAATGCGGCCTCTGTTTTGTGTCCCTGTATGGAGTACACAAAGTTTAAGGCCATTGCTTCCTTCATCTGGCTCGCAGACAAATTTAGCAACATCTGTCCTGCAACAGAGATTTCTTTCTCCTTTATTTTTGGCATTTTATAAGTCCTTGTAGTGCCTTTGGGCCTCTGAGGGTCTCCCTCAGCGTCTTTGGTTTCAGCAGCTGTGGGCCTGTGTCTCTTTTGTCTTTTGTATGAAGTCTGGTCTCTCATACCGCATATGGAGCTCAACAATGCATTAGCACTCATGTGTCTAAAAGTACAGAAAGATTTTTCTGCATCAATGTGACTGAGTTTTCTCAGCATTTAACTAAACATTATCACACTGTGCCATCACATGACTCATTAATGGTGACTAATGATGAAAGGATCATTGTAAAGACTTAAGTATTCAGCAAACGGTGTAGCCATCTATGAATGCTAGTGTCGACCAAATTCACTTTTAACAAATATATGTGTATGTATATGTATATGTATAGACTTCTTCTGGGAGACAATATAAAGGAGCAACTGTGAGATATAAAGTCACAATTACCTTATTTTAATTTAATTCAATTAAATTGTAATTAAATTATTATTTTATTTAATTTAAAGCTTAGTTTAATTTAATTAAAATTGTAATTTAAAATTTAATTTAATTTTAATTTATTTTATAAAAATACTTCTGACCCAGCAAGAACAGTTTTTAAATAGCTTTAACATTAAATTAAATTAAATTAAATTAAATGATTAAGGCTACAGAATACGGATTGTTAAAGTTACAATAGGTACAATTTGTGACGTGATTCCACAGGTGTCTCTTTCTATCTTGCCTCAAGACTTTAAAAAATGTGCGAGCAGTGTGTGTTTTAATGATTAATATACAGTATTTTGAATTGGTCTTGATTGTGCAATTTTAATTTTCCTGGCGTGTTTTCCACCCCTGTTTGTTATCTATTCTATAGCCTAATGTAATTGTTCACTGACTGTAAAAAGTAAAGAGAGCGAAGAGAACTATTGAACTGCATCTATTTTATTTGCGCATGTTGTAAATATACTATAAATCAATAATTCAAAGGACTGCTGACAATGTTTTTACGATGATTCAATCAATCAAGCTACCAAGCGAATCTCATGTATTATTCATGAGCAAAGCCTTTCCTGTAGTAGGGTTGGTAAATGCGCTTGCGGGGCGGAGTTGAAGCGCCAGCGCCTGTAGTTGTCCGCTGAAGTGCGTTCAGAGTCTGAATCATGAAGAACAGAAGAGCTCACTGGGAGTGGTGCGGACGTTGTGCAATATGCGAATAGGACACGTTATTTGTGTGAAGTTATAATGCAGCTGCGCACGGACCCTGCTGCTGCCGCTGACCTCCATGAAGTGTTCAAGATAAAGTCGCACAGACAGTGATTACGGAGACCGGACACATACAGGACAAACCCGCAGAATAAGAGTGTGAGTGTGATACTGGAGGAGAGATGGGGAACGCAGGGAGCATGAACCAACACACTGACCCCAGAGGACACCACATGCCCCTCAAACTACCAATGCCCGAGCCGGCCGAGCTGGAGGAAAGATTTGCGCTCGTCCTGGTCTGTGTTTTACGATTACCTGCTAAAGAACTCGAGAGAAATCTGTAGCCTACTTTCTTTTCACTTCTTTCTTTGTTGCACTTCTATTCTATTCTATTCTATTCTATTCTATTCTATTCTATTCTATTCTATTCTATTCTATTCTATTCTTGTAGTATTGTTGTTCTTTTTTATATTGTTGCAGTCAGAGGATATAGATCCCGTTTGTAGACATCTAAAGATGTTTACTTTGCCATTTTACTTTTGGCTGCAATTCTGTTTAATTCTTTTCGCTTGGTAGTAGTTGTTATATGATTTGTTTACGTTCAAAAGTATATAAATTTGTTTTTTAGACATGTAAATAGTTGTTCACTTTGCTGCTGTTCTGTTCTGTTAACTTGGGAGTAGCCTAGCTATTTTTTTACATTCAAAAATATATGGATCCCTTTTAGACATATAACGAGGTTCGATATGCCGTTTTACTATTCTATTCTATTCTATTCTATTCTATTCTATTCACTGGCTATGGTTCTGTTACTGGTCTGTTGAAAGTTTATAAATCAGTTTTGTGGACGTTTATTAGTCATAAAACTGAAGATGGATGGGAGATGGTATCTGATGGTAATACCAGTACTTTGATATACTATGGTAGTAAATTTAATTATCATATTTCATATGCCATAGTATTATACTTCAAAGAATGTCATGGTACTACCATGATACAATGTCCAAAAAGCTATGGTACTTTTTGTTTGAAATTCAGGTGTGTCTCTCTGGGTTTTTTGTTCAGAGATGTTCAGTAACCTATTGTAAATTGCTTTAGCTTGGACGAAATAACAAATGCAGATGAACTGTGTTTATTATTATTTCAGTTTGATGTCATTTTGTTCATAAAGATATAAATCATTCTGTCTTTGAGGCTGAAAGTGCTGCTGAGTAACTTTTTTTTTGTTTGAGTTGTCCCTTGGTAAAGTTTGCTTATCACAGACTTCCCTATGGCCACCAAAGTTTTCTAGAGAATAAAATATCCATATGTCAGATACAAATTAGTTTGTTATTTAATACTATTTATTATTTAATATCACCATTATCAAGACATGTCATCATTGGTTTAAACTCCAGCATCATGTTCCATTGTCTAGAACAGCTGTTTCCAAATGTTCCCTACTCATCCGTTCTTTTTAGCTTAATGCTGACTTAATTATGGCACAGGAAATGATGTAATGAAGTTGGAATCTACGATCCTTTGCCTCCGTGTGTGGCTGAAGAATGCGAGGAATGTCTTAGATTAGTATGCAGCTACCTGAAGTGTGCCGTGTGTTGAGTTCTGGCCGTCTGCTAGGCCTGGTTTTATGGGGACATATAAATGTAGGTCAGACCTAATGCTTCACTAGCACTAGACAAACCCTTTCAATTAACACACACTCACAGACTATTCAGAGAGCTGGAGGTTTCTTCAAGGAAAGCAGCTAGTTGGAGAATGGGGGAGTTCAGTCGGTCCCTAAGGAAATGGAGTTGGTTTGGTTCTCTTTCTTTCACAGACCCTCAGGCTGTGGTTATTTTAACAATTGAGGAGGCCAAACGAGTAGTTTCCATTCAATATCCTTAGGGAGAAAACACTCTCTTTCTCGCTTACTTACTTTCTATTTGTTTGGCCACCTTGAGTTTCTGAGTGTGTAACTTGCTGTCTTTATTCATGGTAGTTTAATAGCAGTCACAGTGTTCTTGTTGTGGTAATTGCCCCGAGTCTCAGGCAGATGAATCCTGCTCTGTCACGACTGACGTCACTGTCTGCTTCCAGCTGATTGGAAGCTCTTATTCCTAATCTGTGTGTTTCAAGATCACCTGCCTCTCATGGTCTTGATACACATCACAGAGAGCACTGCTTCTGAATGCCATTGTCTTGACTAGCTATCATGATCTGTATCAGTGTCTTATGAATAATAACCATGTTTCTGTGTGTGTGAGACTAACACAGTAGACTACACGGTCAACATTCATCATTTTTAGCCAAAAATGTTATTGTTTTAAGTGAAATATATTGAAGTAAGGGATAATGTACAGCCAAAATGGTCATTATTTCCAAATAAAACGCTGAACTATAGTATTGATATAGTAAATATTTGGCATAAAGTAAAATTGTGGTATTTTGGAAGAAAGTATTTAGAAACATTTTCTAATTTTAACTGATTAATATTTAGGCATTTGTGGCAGTGATACACATCAAACAGTAATAGAGTTGTCATACAAATAGTTATAAACTTAACAAAACCTCAAACCTTTCATAATGCTCAATATCACAACATCCATATCCAACCTCCAAATAAATAAGCAATTTATAACTCCAACTACTATAAGTATGTCCAACTTTACCTACTCACATAGTACACTCATGTATAACAAGATATATTACTTAGAAAATCTCATATATATATCTTATATATCAATATATGAATAGTTTATTTGCAAAAACAGATAACTCCGTTTTTATTAATTATCATGTTTTTTATTGTGTTATGTTTTTATTGTGCTAGTTAGCTGTATTTTTTAGTTATTATTATTTAATCAAAACAACCCAACTGCAGTTTGACTGATATTAATAGGAATGCAGGATATATATATATATATATATATATATCAGTGCTGTCAAACGATTAATTGCGATTAATCACATCCAAAATAAAAGTTTTTGTTTACATAATATATGTGTGTGTACTGTGTATATTTATTATGTATATATAAATACACACACATGCATGTATATATTTAAGAAAAATATGTTAAGTTTATAAATTTAAAATATTTTTATATAATATCAATTATATGAATATAAATATATACATGGAAATACATGGAAATATTTTCAAAATATATACTGTATGTGTGTGTATTTATATATACATAATAAATATACACAGTATACACACATATATTATGTAAACAAAAACTTTTATTTTGGATGCGATTAATCGCGATTAATCGTTTGACAGCACTAATATATATATATATATATATATATATATATAAACACGATTTTTAAAAAATAGAGTTATCTGTTTTTGCAAATGAGCTCTTCATATATTGTACATCCAACTTTACTTGCATACATACACTACTACTCATGTAAAGTAATATATATATATATATAGTAAATCTCAGCTCTGTGGTTGTTTATATTGGCGCAAGATCTAAACTATATTATCGCAAAGCGCTATGTATAAAGTCGGACATATCAATATATTCAGCGTTACCCGCATACAGTATACTCACATAAAGTTGGGTAAATCTAAACTGCTTGCCATTAGAAATGATTTTACATTAGTAAAATGAGTGCTAATCTCACACCTGACTGTAATTTAGCAGTTTTATTCCCAGTTATCCTCTTAAAATATACTTACTCCTGGATTTTGTAATTTTTTTTTATTTTAATCCATTTTTAATAATGTAGGTAACACCTATGCAGAAATACAGATAATATTTAACCTAAACATTTTCTAGTGCCACTGTAAATCAGCCTGCGGGGTTTATTTGAAGTTATAGAAAAAAGCAAAAAAAGAGCATTTAATGTTTATTTATGCTTAAATGGTTGTAAAGCAGCCTTCTGTAGAGTCCTCATGTAGAATCAAACTATCATTGATATAGAACACACGTCTCCCTGGGAGAAGTGTCTTGTCAGAGACTGGCAGGCGCTCACAGAGATGATGTCTTTTTTCTTGGCAGGCTATGGTTGAGACATTAGGAACACTTTAGCACTGTAATCGCAGCTTTGAGTGGTATTTACTGCTATTAAAGCCCTGGTGCGTGCCAACCCATGGACCTTTCCAATTGCCTTGCTGAGTGAGAAAGATCCTTTTATCGACTTCTGCTTGAGTGCTGCTGAGAGGAAAATCTGACGATTAGCAGATAGAAGAAGAGGGTCTGATCTTTAAAGTCTAATATAAAGGTCTTGAACTTAAATTACCTGGGGGTCACAAGCCAACTAGTGTAATCTTCATTGGGGTCAAGGTGGTCAGTTTCAATAAACACAGCTCTAAACTATAACTATTTGTGCATTTATATAGCTTGGGCATAGCTTAGTGCATCTACACAAAAAAAAAAAAAATACCGTTTAGCAATTTTTGAAGGAAGCTGAATAATCAGATTTATTGTCGTTCATTTGAGCAGCAGAGGTGATATTTCGGTTAAACTTTATTTTGCAGTTCATGCACTTACACGTACTTACAGTGTACCTACCTAAGAAAGTACTGGTAATATTAGGTAACTACATGGGGTAGGGTTAGGTTTAGGGGTAGGTCCAGGGTTAGTACCTAGTTTTTACCTAGTTATTGTAATTACTACAATAAGTACATAGTATGTACATGAGTAACAGGACTGTAAAATAAAGTGCTACCGATATTTCTTAATCTGCTTTTATGATGCATCTTACATGTTCTCAGGCTTCATAAGTAGCCGTTTGCCATGTTCTAGCTTGTTTCATGTTGATGGAAAGATGTTTTGGGTCCAACTGGGTCAGAATGATTTTCAGCTCATAATGCTTTGTGGAGTTGGCACTTTTTTTATTCCATTAGTTAGATCCTGATGTTGGATGCTAGATTTTGAAGTCTCAGGGATTTGGTGTGTGTTTAGGGTTCTTTTAGGTCATACTGTTGTAAGGTTGTAGAAAATATTGATTCTCCAATTTAGGAGGTCAGACTCATTCTTAGTAATTCACTCATTTTATAAGAGTTTTGCAATTTTACAACACAGATTTGACCTCAAATGTGTATGCTAGGAATAAACACAAACACAAGGATTGAATACACAAACTGTATGTAAATGTATATGTAATATATCACGAGACACTAAAGAGTGCCGTTTCATGGAAGGTGTCATAAGCCGCTCACCCTTAGTCAACATTATCATCTAATATATCTATTACTCATCTAAAACAGTGAAGGGAGTGTCTTTTTAACTAATGTCCACTGAGAAAACCCCTTTATTCTTGCTGCATGGTTCATGCTGCAGTACTGTTCTGAAATAAGAGCTCACAGCAACACAATATGTGACCTCAGCCATGAAAATGAGGCTGTTTGTTATTCGACTTTGTGTGTGTGTGGTGTTTTTGATGTTAACATATTTTTTCTTATCCCAGTTTATTGTGCAGAGACAACTATAGCAGGTCAAGTGGAACAAAAAGACAGTCTTCACCTTTAAAGGCAGCTAGTGCTCGAATTTGAAAATGATTCAATCTGCTATGAAATCCTTCTCTAAACTCACTGCTTTAGTTAGCTATAGGATGATCAAGCAAACATATTTTGTGCAACAGTGTGTAAACTTTTTAGGGCAATGTAGCTTACATATAGTTGTAACTGTACATTGCACTGGGTTTGTAAAATTACACACTTACGCACTTCAAGATTTATCAATTCAAATCATCTAATTTCCAGTCACAGTGATTTTTAACACTTTTAAACATTGTACTGGGTTCAGTTGGTACCTTGCTGTTTTTTTGGTTTATGGTTTTTGGTATCATTTTCAGTCTTTATCCAGCAGTCGTTTTTCTTCAGTGTAGTTTGTAAATTAGTTTGCATTAGTGTGGTTACCATAGCAGTCGCACACTGCTGTTCACCATTTCTGCATGGTAAAGAACAACGATGGGTTTCACTATGGCTTTAAAGAGGAATGTGTCTCACAATGCAAGTTTATTGCTTGTAAAAAGACAGTCAGGTTTGCCTGTAATTATTCTGAGAAACAACAGGGTAACCCTTGTTCCAAAACACAAGACTGACCTTGATTGAAACAAGTCATTTAGGGATTTGCTTCGAAAGAGGCAAAATTTAAGATTAAAAAGAGAAAGACAAAAATAATGTTGTAGAGATTCACTTTCACCCTTTAAAAATGACCTCATGCGCTTGACTAAAGCCATGCACAGATGGCTCTGTTTATAAGTGAATTGTGGTGTTTGTCTACCTCATCTTACGCACACATTATGCAATGTGTCCCTAAATCTACCATTGAAATGCCAGACATAAGATTTCCTATCAGCTGGAAAAATCTAGACCACCAAACCCCCCCAATATGAGTCACGTGTTGGCTTACTGTCTAACATTTCTCATTGGGCTGCAGGAAGGTGACTTAAATCTGTAAAAATGCAGTAGTTTTTGCATGAATCCTTCGATGGAAACGCTGTGGTAACACCCTACAGTACTGCCTCTTATAGGATTCTGCTGGAGCGAGTGGGATTTTATTATGCATTTAGTCAGATCACTACATTAAAAGGGGCTTGTTTTAATCAGTGGGTTATTATGATATTTGTTCTTCTGTATTGTGTCTTTTTTCAGTCTGATTGTTGGGTTGTGTGTGAATATTACAGGGTTAAACTTCCAAAGCAAAGGATTGCTTAGAAATACTATTAGCCAATACAGTAAAGCATCCACGGTAATTCACATTGGCCAAAAAACACAGGGAAACGTGTCATGAAAAAAATGTCACAGACAATCACAGAGATTCGCATTCGGATGGGATTAGTTTTCTCAGAGTTTCACTGAGTTTGCAGTAGAACAGTAAAACAGTAGGTAACTTGCTCTGGGATTATTACAGAGGTTGTGTGAGACAAACAAAGACGTGGCAGATTCGGACGGGATTAAAATCACTATACCTGTGTGAAACACAAATTTCTCTAACGACCCCCTGTAAAACTAGTCCCGTCCGAATAGGGCTATAAATTTATGACCTCAAGTGGGACACTATTTTCACACCTGGTTTAATTGCATACATTATACTTTTAGGTCAGAACTATTGTATGTATTCATCATCAACAAAAGTACCACTGTGACTGCTTGTGGGATCATTACACACATAATGACATTTGCTTTTGCAGATATTTCTTCTGCAGCACATGCTTATAATAAAGTTCTGAAAGTGATTTCTACAATGTCGTTCCTCTGTCGTTATAGTTGTGGTGTGGATTCCACTACTCTTATAGAATTAGAACGGGTTTTTGAAATTATAAATTTTTTACGAATAATAGATTATTATTATTATTCAGGTTAACATTATCGTCCTTGGTTGGAACGGGCCTTTACTTTCACAATTTAAGTTGTTTTATACTCATGCAAACTGCACTGGAGTTCACATGAGCCGTACCTCAAGCCAAGTGGATGATTCACTGGTGCTCAGAAACCAATTTCACTTGAACAAAATGAATTAAACATCATGAAAAATGGACTCTGTTCTACAGCAGTTGCATCCTAAGAGGTTAAAGCTACTGTGGATAGAATAGATTACATAATTTGCTCTTGAACAAATTTAATGAGAAATGTTTGAGCTCATATAACATTCTCTACTTCTGACTGCAGACTCTGGCAAATCTGAACAGAGTTTTGAGAGCTCTTAAGAAACTCATGTGACATTACTAAATTCTTTTTCTCCATTTGCTCTCAAATGAATCACATTATTGTCTAGAAGAAACAATTGAGATATTAAAGAGATTGAGTTTGTGATTGTCTTCTATCTTTGAGTACATGTTGTACTGATTTTCGTATCATGGTTACCACAGTTACCTCATTCAACTGTGATTGTGGCTAATGTAAAAAGGAGCCTCATTTGATCTCTCAGTTTGATTGTCTTCATGTTTAATCATCTGAAGAGAAGGGAAGGCCGTTTTTTTTAAACGGTGTGCGGGCCACACAGAGTGAGCCGAGTCTTGAGCCCGGTATTAAAGGATCAGTCAGCGTGCTTTTGTTAGCCAGATGCTGTGAATTAAACACTGAGGCTGTTTTTCCTGTAAAGAGGGGGCGATTTCCCCCCCTATACGGGCTTTACAGAATCCACTCTGAGAATTTAGCTCTGGTTAAAAATAGAGAGAATGATCCTAATGAACAAAGAAACTTCACAGTAGAACTGAAGTTGTGTTCACTGAGTTATAAAGAACATTTCCATAACATATCGTACTACAAACAACGTATAGTGGTTTTTCATTGACATTTAAAAAGTAAACTGAACTGAACAGAAATGAAAAAGGTAACAATTCACTTTTTTTGTTGTTGTTTTTTTTATAGTGCTTTATACAGTAGAGATTGTTTCAAAGAAGCTTCAGATTATTAAACAGGAAAGTAACAGAATCAGTGATGCAAACTTCAAATATATCAAACCATTGTTTTGACCAACAAGAAATTTTATTAATCAGTTACAGTATAACATATAAAAATCACATCCAGCTGCTGTTTAACCTCGTCCTGGGAACAGTGTTCATGGCTGACTCATGTCTGTAGGTGTAATTTTATTATGTTCACTTGTTATCCAACAGCTTCCCAAAAGTCTTGTCTTCTGATTAAATACCAATTTCAGTTTGGAGGACACAATTCATACAGATTATACTGAACATTTGACTCATAATTTTATATGACAGCCTCCAGTATGATGATAACTAGCCCCATCTCTTTAAATGCATATTACTACTATCATCTGAATAATTTAGTTATTTGGTATAGTGATGCAATATACAGCCTGCTAACTTTTCTCTAAGAATAACCTTCTCTATTGTGTATTTAATTTGTGTACTGTGCTTTTTTAATGGCAATTGTTCATTGGAAGAATAAGGCCATTATTTGTCAAACATGCTGTTGAGCAACAATGGAGACAGGGAACATATGTACGTGGAGCTTTTAGAGTGACCACTGGTGCCAGATAATATGTAGATGACATCAGCGTTACATCATAGTGAGCTCAAAATAACTATGTCATAATTCTGTCATATCGGTCATTTAGCAGTCCTGTTGTGCTTCAGACAACAACATTTACAGTGTTTGCAAAACAGAACTGTATTGATATTCTGGTTCTAGAGCTTGTTATAAAGCTGTAAGTCCAATTTAAATCCAAAACATTTCAGTGGAAATTAATTCAGTGGAAAGACATTTAATGTGTTTAAATGCTGTTCTTTTGAACTTTCTATTCGTCCATGTATCCTGAGAAAATGTATCATGGTTTCCACAAAAATATTAAGCAGCACAACATTGATAATAATCAGAAATGTTCAGCATATTAGAATGATTTCTGAAGGATCATGTGACACTGTAGACTGGAGTGATGAACACTACATTTTTTTCTGCTTTGCAAGCAGATGCAAATCTATTTTTTCTAAATGTGATGTTTGCTTTCTCTTCAGGTCAGTAAGTTTTAAAAATCTATCAATCAATAGTTTTTAGTGTTTAAGCAAAGTCATGTTTGTCTGCGTTGTGATCAGTATTGTGGTCACAGGCCTGTTCTCCTGCTGACTCTTAATGAATCTAAATGAACAATAGCTGCTCACCCTTCAGCAGACGCTTGAAAACAGCTGTGGGTTGTGTGCAGCCGCCAGACAAACACACACTCTTTATTCACTCTCAGAGCAGAGCCTGGCACGAGTCTGCAGGACCTTCCACTCCTCTCTTCTGTCTGTCCATCCATCCATCCATCCATGGTCCCACGGGGTCGTTTAGGGGCTTTGAGATCTTTGTGGCAGGCTGTTCTCTGAGCTAATTAGCCATAGCAGGGAAGAATATCAACTCTAGCTGGAGGGGAGAGAGAAAGGTTAGTGATTTTATTGTTGAAGTGTTGAAATTATTTTTAAATATTACAAATAAAATAAGGCCAAACAAAACAAAACAAACAAAAAGAGCACATAACAAAATGATTTAAATGTAGACTAAAATTAAAATGACTACAATTAAAATGAAAACTGAAAATATAAATTGAAAGCTATATATAAATAAAAACGTTTGGTAGTATAGAAATAATACTAAAATAAGTGGTATTCAAAACTGTTGTCAAATGTGTTGTTATTATGAACTACAACTTATATGAAATCTAAAAATAATAAAAATAGTTTTCATTAACTGAAGTAAAGCTGAAATAAAATATAAATATTAGATTAAAAAAACCTTTTAAAAACAGGAATGTTTAAATTAAATTGTTTTTGTTGAAGTACTAAAATTACTGAAACTGAAATAAAAATAAATGAAAGCAATATATATATATATATATAAACTTAATTTAAGTGAAAAGCAAATTCAAAATATATAGTATATAATATAGTAGATAATTAATATTAAAATAACACAGTCAAACACACACAGTATCAGGTCTTCCTTCAAGGCTTTAACCAGCCTGTCATACAATGTCTTACAACAACTATGACTCAAATATTTTGTTAGTTTATAATTATATTTTAATATTCAATTTCAAAATAATAATGAGAAGAACTGATATTATAATTAACAGCATTCTGGGTTTGACCAAAATGAGATCTGAGTTCAGTTTCAAGTTCAACGCTAGCGTAAATGAAAGTGAAAAAGTTCCTTTGAGGTCAGTCCACTTTTTTAGTAAACACAAAAGGTATTTCAGTTTGTTTTAAAGAGAAGTGTGAAATTATGATTTAGTTGCCACTTTTGACATTTACTTGAAGAGACAAGTAAATGTAAATTAATGTAAAAATATTATAGAGACTTTTGCCCTGAATGTAGACATAATATATTAACATTTATCTCTTGTCCAATAAGTTCCGTTAAAAATCCATAAAAAAAAATCATATCAATGCTGTAAATCTGCCACACTGAAAACAAGGTAACCTAAAAATAATAAAGTCTAAATTAACTTGTTTTATTCAAGTCAAAATATTATTTAACATCCCAAAAACAAACTAAATGCTTTAATTTATGCCAACAAAACAAATGTTTATGATTTCTAATAGTAATAGTACTTCCTGTTGATTCAAGTCACCTATCACTCTCTGATAGCAAGCGGCAAACCTAAGATACCCTCATAAAAGTTAAGGGTCCAATTCAGCCCGTTTTATGGCTGTTTTATAGCCCTGAAAGACCTGTGCGATCAGTAGATGTGATGAGTATCTGTGTACTGATTAACTCTGAGTGCCACACATTGTATTGTGTCACTTACTGTATTGAGCGTGAGGAGATTATGTCACGGGCTGGTCTGGCATCTTCATCAGTGAACAGTGACTGCTCAGACTGGATGCTGGGCTCTCTGCCCTCGTCATTGTCATGCAGTGCATTATGGGAGCTCTCAGGATGATGGCGTCGGCCAAGGTGACAGCTGCGAGAAACTCCAGCGTGGCCTGAGAGCGTTCACAGATGGTGTGGAAGTGTGTGTGGGTGTTTTCTTTGGCCAGGCCAAGTGTTTGTGAATCCAGATGTTATTCTGACTGTACAAAAGCATCAGAGTACTTAATTACTCAAAAAGAGAGGGATGAAGAAAAGTGTGAATACGATTGTTGAATAACTGGTTTGTACAGACACAGCTTGACAAATGCAAGTTTCTGTCATTTGATCTTAGGGAGGTTTGTTTTTGTGCTGTTTCAGTATCCTGATATTTGGTGTCCTTGTACTCTGCTAGAAGTCTACTTCACATTGCAGCTTATTCTGGTCAGGATCTGTCTACTTAGACAGCAAGAGCCTGTCTTTGGGACATGTAAGGCAAACAACATGCTGCTTGCTTTTAAAAATGTCATTTGATATACATTTGTGACCAAGGATATCTTGTATAAATGAAACTAAACTGATTCGACCTTGAGGTCGTAACTCACATGGGGTTGCCAGACATGCAAATTTCTATGAAAAGTAGCCTATTCTGTTTATAAATGAGTAAGTGTTGTCACAATGCCAACATTTTGTTAAGCCGCTTTTCCACTGAAATTACCTGGAACAATTTGTCCTAGGAACTTTTTCCCCCAGACCTGTTGCTGTCTGCGTTTCCATCACGGTCTAAAATACCGTGAAATATAGGCAAATAGTCTGGTGACGTAGGTCTGCGCACCTTTCTCAATACAAAGTATGCAAATTTCGAACTTGCGACCTCGGTAGTTCGGACTTCGCGAGTTCGACTTGGGAGTGTGAACCCCCTTGGGACGGGATGACGCAAGTCCAGTAATTCTGCAAACAGCAGCGTACTTGATAACATCAGTCAGCTCACCTTGGCTACTGCAATTTTCCTCACTGTATTTAGATGAAATATGATATCAGATGCCACTGCCTCTTTTCGTTTTCATTTAAATATATTAATAGCCGCAGAAATGTTCAGGGAACGTATACATTGAAATAATATATCAAAAAGTATTGCCTCTTTTCATTTTCATTTTAACATATTAATAGATTAATAGAATAATAGAATAAAGACCAAAGATTACCTGTTAGATTTACCCAAAATTAATTATATCTTATGTTTAACCACTACAGAGACATCAGAGCCAGTGGCAAATGTCAGAAGGACTAGCAGAGTTGAGGCTGCTCTCATCGGGAAACATGAGCATTAAGTGCCCGCTGATTGCGTGGAGCTCACGTCTCCGAAATCAGCGAAGCACATTTTCAAATAGGCACTGTTTTTATAAATAAACCGGAGATTTGAATTTTAAACAACTACATTCTCGCCTGAAATACTTTTAAAACTACATTTCATGACACAACAGCTTATTTTAAAAATAAATGGTGGTTGAAATACAATGCTGTGTGAACTCAACCAATCAGCATGTTCAGCGCCAAAGCCCCGCCCTCAAAATTTTTACCCGGAACTTTATTTAGATCCTGGTTCCTGCGGTGGAAACATACCCAGTACCGGCCCAAAGTCCGTAGTTCCTGGGTAAAGTTCCTGCAGTGGAAACAGGGCTTTAGTTGGTACCAGTACCAGTAACGTATAGTTCTCAGGACCAATTTTGGTACCGAGAAAAACCAAGAAAAAAGGTTGTGATTTATTTATTTATTGTCTATCGGTTTGCATTTAAACTACAAGAATTAATGCAGTATCAGATTTTCTTTTGTCCTTTCTGTTGCTATGGTTCAAAAGTTTCAAATTCAGTTTCACATTTAAACACTGTTATCAATCCAGAAACTTTCCAGTGTGTGCTTAGTTGCATGAAGAAAAGACTTTATTATTTAGACTTTAGTATTTAAATTGTGAATGTGTAATAAGTTTATACAAAAAGTGAGCAAAGTGTAGTCCCTTTTTAATCACTGTCAGTTTAATCACCGTGAGTTCGGCACTTTTGCAAAAACACTGTACAATAAATCTGTTATTTACATTCTATTTACATTTTTTTGTTATAATGGAAGGATTTGTGAGCTTAGTATATTTTGACTAACTAACTAACTAACTAACTAACTAACTAAACTCCTCTGATTGGCCATTGCGCTAGTGCGCTCAACAGACATGTCTGTGATTGGCTGCAATGCTTAGCACTTCAAAACATGTTGGAAATAGGAACCTTTGATGCCCCTCCCAGAGCGTTTATCTGCACATCAGCAGGTATTGAACTGAATTGGTACTACCAGTTCTGCAGTAAAGCTGGTCTCATTAGGGGCTTTCGCACTGGAGAAACCTTTTCATAGTGCCTAGAACTATTGGCGGAAGTTCCCGGTTTTTGTTGTGTTCGCACTGCAGGAACTAGGAACGTATTTAGTTCTAGGAACTCTGTTTGGGGGAACTAATATAGCTCCTACTTCAGAGTAGGGTCTAAAACGGTTCTATAGGAACTATCAGTGACGTAAATGTATGCTGATTGATTGGCCAAACGCATACGAAACACTGGCTACCAGGCATTTTTAAAAAGCCGAGTAAATATATTTACTCCACGATAATGGCATTTACCTGTTGTGTTCTTTTCTCAGCCTCGATGATTTGTAATACTGTAAACTGTCATGGGGATTTAGTTAGATTTTCATGCTCTTTTAATCTTGTAAATTGTGCATTTACATTCCATCTCCGTTATCATGGAACCCACGACACACAACAAAAACAACTCCGATCGCAGCGTCCTCCATTCACTGGTTGTTTACGTTTGTAAATGCCGCAAATAAAGATGTAGCTGACAGCTGCTTCAGAGTTCCTGCTGTCGGTGCGAATGCAACTAGGAAAATAGCCCAAGGAAGAAACTAGTTCTCTAGGAACGAACTAGTCTCAGCCTCAGACGTCATGCCCACGGAACGTTGGCTAAACGTCTGATGCATATGGCACACTTTTCTGGAAACACTTCAGGAATGTCGAAGTCGTCATCTGACTGGTTGAATTAAACCGGATTTCCAGGAGACGCGAGTGTCGCGTTTATTTTCGGTCCGCCGGGAAACAAAGATGCCGTGGCGCCAAACCCCCTCACGAAAGAAGAAAGCCGTCGTGTTTACAAATGTGACGACGAACGCTTATCAGGGTCAACTAAACGCTGGATTTTCAAAAGTATGTGAAATATTTAAAGTTCGTGGCATAGAATCTTTAAAATGCATCCGAGAGTTTCACACACCGGTTTGTTATTGTGGCAACATTTCCACGCCCTGAAACGTGACACTAAAGGAAACGAACTATAATTCATTGTTTGACATGTCGGTCAAATGGCCTCATGGGCGGGCCTTGGCCAATGAAAGCGGACATCTATTCCAGACCTTCAGCCGTCAGTCTGAAGGTCTGGCTACGCGAGACTAGGAACGACCCTGCTGGCTAGATCCAAGAACTAAGTTCCTAAAACTATGTGGTGCGAAAGCGCCTATTTTGGCATCAAAATATTAGTACTGACTCAGGTACAGGTACTTTCGATAACACATTACTGCTGATAAGTCAATTACAAATAAAACAGACTTAGTGGTAATGTAAGATGTATTGATATATATTGATATGTAAGTACAGCTGTGATAAGAGTATTATTTCTGTGGTGTGGGTGAGTGTGCAGGGTTGCAACAATTTTGGAACCTGAGAAAGGGGTTGTGGACCAAATATTGTTACCATTTGTAGCAGCCTAGGAACTTTTAATCACTTTGTTTCTCAGCAGATTGATAGAATCCTGTGCATCATAATCCAGACTGAGTGATGTCAGTCAGTCTGAGTGAATATGGCGATTTCCTGTCATTTTTATACACAGTAGCTATACTTTAGACAGTTCATGACCATGCCGTCTGATGCTGAGACTAGTTGATACACCTCTCACTGGAGGAAGCCACTCATTAGCCTTCAGATTTGTATTGCTTCAACTGCTTTAATGATTCGGCTTACAAGACTCTTAAGATGTAATGAACCATGTCAGTGGAGAGTCATTACACTTCTTATTCTTGTGATCTGCTCACGTCCGTTGCCTTGCTCTAGTGTGTTTAGCCCATGGCCATTTCCACCCCATGTTGTGACCCAGCAGGGGAGTTCAGCCATCTCTCTGATGGACTCGGTGCAGTGCACCGAGGTGAACTTGCTGTCCTGACTGTTTGTACTTAATCTTCAGTGATGCTCAGACACTTAGCTTTTTGGGCCCGACCCAAAATAACTGTTTTCTCCATTTCAAGTGCTTCACTAACATTAGTACCCATAGGAGAGGGAATCAAAAGTAAGATCTCTTTAACATCTCAAATATCTCTCCTAGACAGAAATGAGGTTACTTTAAGATTGAATGGAGATTTTTGCTTGAGTCTCCTGCTTCTCAAACTTGTCTCCCGAGACAAACACTCTCACAATGGTCTCCTTTAAAGCTTTAAAAGACATCTCAACAACATCACACACAGTGCTCAGGTATTCCTCCAAGACTCTGGTGGTCTCAAATGTGTCTCCTTTAAAGTTTTAGAAGAGATCTCAACTCTTTCTCCTTAGCTACAGTCACTGGATCTCTCAAATTTGTCTGGTTTGAAGCTTTAGAAGAGATCTCAACAAAATCACACACTGTGCTCAGATATTTCTCCTTAGCTAAGACTCTGGTGGTCTCACATTTGTCTCCTCAAAAGTTTAGATTAGAGATCTCAACAACAGCTTAGTTTTTTTCTCTTTAGCTAAATAATCTGGGGGTCTTATATTTATCTTCTGTAAAGAGATCTCAAGAACTTTACAAAGTGTGCACCAAGTCAAGTACTTGAAAGGCACTAAAAAAAGGGGGGGGGGGGGTTCATAAATTTAGAGTTAAAGGCTATATTGACAGAGAAATTATACAGAGATAAGAATAATGTTACTTTTTATAGGACAATGTTTATATACTTAGGCACATAATTTGTTGTTGGAAATAGTAATGATGGCTTAATCAAAACTGATTTACAGAAAATGTAACCCTGGAGCTTAAATGGCGTATGACTCAATCTTGATTATTAAATGGCGTATGACTCAATCTTGATTATTAATTGACTAATTTGGTTATTAATACATATTATATGGTAGAGCTCCTGTGTCTTTAGTGTAGGAGAAAAATCTGAGCACAGCGTGTGATGTTGTTAAGATATTTTCTGAACTTTTGAGGAGATAAATGTGAGAGATCCAGAGTCTCTAGCTAAGGAGAAATATCTGAGCACAGTGTGTGATGTTGTTGAGATCTCTTCTAAAGCTTTAAAAGAGACAAATGTGAGAGATCCAGAGTCTTTAGATTAGGAGAAATATCTGAGCACAGTGTGTAAAGTTGTATAACCTATATTTACATACATGCAAAAATGGGCTGTAGAAGACAAAATTTGAATGCTAAACAAATAAAAAAAAAACTAAAAAAAAAAAAAAAACACTGGTACACTAGTGTTACATTTGTTAAAAAAAGGTATTGCTCTTTTAATTCATTATTATTTTTTTTATTTCAAGTTAACATTTCAAGTTAACTTAAATTGACATTAGTAAATGTATTTTAAACAAAAATGAATTAACTGTGAACAAAAGCATGTTTATAAATTTTATTACTGTTACCAAATCAAACGTTGTCTTTCTCTTCATCTTGTTCTGGTAGTGTCTGAGACTGTCTTTGTATATCTTCCTGCATGTGTAATGGGTCAGATGGATGTGATGTGTCATGTGACGGGGTTAATAGGTCCTGAGCGTGAATTAGCAGTGTGTTTTGCTCTGTCAGAGTGTGGCGATCAGATCTCAGGAGGATTTTGTGGAACCCTTTACAACACACAGAAACTGCAGGGCCAGTCACTTGTCATGTTTGATATTTGTCTCAACAAACACAAAGAAGTGACTGATGTTTTAAGTTGCTCAGCTGAATTTTATTAGAGTTTTAGACATACTCAACTGCTTGTTACTGTATGTTGACATGAGAAAGCCAACATACAGAAATATTCTAATCGAGCTAACTGAACACCTTAGTAACCACCCAGAACACCCTAATAACTACATACCTGTCTGACAGACTGCATGGTCTTAAAACATTCAAGCATCAACCTTTTTAAAAAGGTTAAATTTAAACATTCATGGAGTTTTGTCAAAACATTGTCAAAATTAACTTAAGGGTTTGCGTTTATTTGAATGCCACCATTTCAGTTCTTAGCTAATATGTATTTTTTTAGTCTAACAAAAAAGACAGTTGATGTCTCACATTCTGCCATGGGAGTTACTCAAGATTGAGGTCATATGGTGGGATCTGACAAACAGCATCTGTACAGGACAGCACAAATCACATGTGTACAGCCGACTCGGGACAGAAGCAAAAGGCTTTAAGCGCAGTTGTAAAAAGTAACATGATGGGTTTTATATTACTGGAATCAGTTTATGATGTTTTTTTTTTCTCAGCTGTGTTGTTGTCTGTTGGTTTATAGTGTTTATGTTTGTGGTTGCTGTTAGTAATTGTGATGCTTTAACTTTTCATAGTATTAGTGTGGTGAGACGCTCGAGACTGAATGTTCATAATCCACCACAGCCCACCCTTTTACAACTCACTGCTCCCTTACACATATCTCTCACTTACTTTCTTTCTTTCTTTCTTTCTTTCTTTCTTTTGGCCTTGTAATCTGAACAAATGCATCGAATGTGTGTGAAAGAGAGTTTTATCTCTAGGGCTGTTTACTCTGTATGGAGAAATGTGGCTGGACCAACTACTGTATGTTGTACTTGTGTGAGAGGAAGGTTTTTGAAAGATTTACTCTTCCTCTCTGATGAACTACTCCTTTTCATTCAAGCTAAACCAGAGTGGAACATTTACACTTGTTCTGGACAGCCACAAAAACACATGGTGTGATCTATATTGAAAATGCAGCACTGGGAAGCTGCATAGACAGAGAATTGCATAGAGTTTTTTTGTTTTTTTTTTTGGAAGCAAAGAAGCATAGATGTATTTAATCAGGAATCAAAATTACTGGACACTTGTACGCTGATTGCTGTTTCTTATGAACATCCAGCAGTCATGGTCTGTGTTTTGCTTTAGTTCACTTATACAACAGTGCCCCAGGATCATTTAATTAACAAATGAGCACAATAATACTGAATACTGGTCTGGACAATTTGATTGACTTTATATTTCTCATGTCCTCCACCTTTTTGGCATAATTTTTGGCAAATGACAACAATTCAATCAATTCCTGATGTACAAAATCTTTTTTTTTCTCTCTCTCTCTCTCTCTCTGTTTGGGAAGTCTTTTTTGGATATATGGCACAATTGGTATGAAAAAAACAATTGTAACTTATGTTTCACGCCGACTTAAGCTATATAGTTAAAATGTTGAAAAGCTTCATGTTGAACCCTGCTAACTGCTCCTGATATCCTACTAACAATGTTCATTCGTTGCCTGTAAGTAATGCTTCGATAGCAGATCTGCGCATAGCTGCATTAAGTTTCAAGCTGCGTCTAGTATTATCTGTTGATGGATCTGAATAAAGGCTTTAAGACAAACTGAACTCAACATGCCTGTATAAGACCACAAACTACATACTTTTACTATGTAGCAGAAGTGCACTAATTGAAATGCGTTGTATATGTGCAGGAAACTGTTTTAATTTTCCACCCTTCCAGCATAATTACCCCCAACCTTAATAACATAATTAAAACATAATTTTCAACATCATTAAGGGATCATGTACAGTCAGCCAGTCATTATCACAATGATCAGGACCTCAGCACGAAAGAAATGACCAAGAAATTGCTCCACTTATTACATGACTACTTGCCAAATGGATATGATAAATTGATTTAAAGTTAATGAATGCAAAAGTGATACAAGGGACATTAAACTAGCACAAATTTGTAGGACATTCGTCACCTGTGAGGATTATATTATACAGTTTGACTGCAGAATGACTGGTCAGAATCATATTTCTGACAGATGTGTAGGGAGATATATCACCTGGAAAGGGAATAAGAGAGGGAGAAATAAATGGGCTGCTGTTTAGTTTTTAGTGGAAAAGAGAATAAATCAGCTTAACTGTACGGTATTTAAAGGATTACACTCTGATAACCCATCACAGATCGGCAACTGTTTCAACATGAATCTGCTGTAATCTTCTCAGGGTAGTACTGAGCACAAGACTCTCAAAATGCTTATAAATAAGGACCAACAGGTTTTATCTGATTGAGTTTATTATTTATACACAGTAATCACTCAAGTTTTGCCAGGAAGAGTTTTCAGCATTATCATCTTTTCATTTACACAATAACCGAATTACTCCCACTTTTCCGTTTCTGACTGTTTATTTGAATGAACATCCAACAGTTAAAGGGATATTTCACCCATGTGATATTTCACCTTCATGTCATTCCAAAACCATATTGCTTTCTTTCTTCTGTGGAACATAAAAGAAGATATACAGGTGCATCTCAGTAAATTAGAATGTCGTGAAAAAGTTCTTTTTTTCTTGTAAGTTATTTCAAGAAGTGAAACTTTCATATATTTTAGATTCATTGCATGTAAAGTAAAACATTTCAAAAGTTTTTTTTTTGTTTTAATTTTGATGATTAGAGCTTACAGCTCATGAAAGTCAAAAATCAGTATGTCAAAATATTAGAATATTTACATTTGAGTTTCAATAAATGACCATCCATACAGTATAAATTCTGGGTATCTCTTGTTCTTTGAAATCACAATAATGGGGAAGACTGCTGACTTGGCAGTGATCCAGAAAACAAACATTGACACCCTCCATAAAGAGGGTAAGTCACAGAAGGTCATTACAGAAATGTGTGGCTGTTTACAGAGTGCTGTATCAAAGCAAAGTTGACTGGAAGGAAGAATTTGGGTAGGAAAAGGTGCACAAGCAACGGGGATGACAACAAGCTTGAGAATACAGCCAAGCAAAGCTGATTCAAACACTTGTGAGAGCTTCACAAGGAGTGAACTGAAGCTGGAGTCAGTGCATCAAAAGTCACCACACTCAGACGTCTTCAGGAAAATGGCTACCAAGCCACTTCTGAACCAGAAACATCGTCAGAAGCCTCTTACCTGGGCTGTGGAGAAAAAGAACTGGACTGTTGCTCAGTGGTCCAAAGTCGTCTTTTCCGATGAAAGTAAATTTTGCATTTCATTTTGCAAATCAAGGTCCCAGAGTCTGGAGGAAGAGTGGAGAGGCACAGAATCCATGTTACTTGAAGTCCAGTGTGAAGTTTCCACAGCCAGTGATGATTTGGGCTGCCATGTCATCTGCTGGTGTTGGTCCAATGTGTTTTCTGAAGTCCACAATCAACGCAGCCATCTACCAGGAAATTTTAGAGCACTTCATGCTTCCTTCTGCTGACAAGCTTTGTGGAAATGCTGATTTCATTTTCAGCAGGACTTGGCACCTGCCCACACTGCCAAAGGTATCAAAAGCTGGTTCAATGACCATGGTGTTACTGTGCTTGATTGGCCATCAAACTTGCCTGACCTGAACCCTATAGAGAATCTATGGGGTATTGTCAAGAGGAAGATGAGAGACACCAGACCCAACAATGCAGATGACCTGAAAGGTCGCTATCAAAGCAACCTGGGCTTCCATACCACCTCAGCAGTGCCACAAACTGATCACCTCCATGCCACGCTGAATTAAAGCAAAAGGAACCCCTACTAAGTATTGAGTACATATAGAGTAAATGAACATACTTTCCAGAGGGCCAACAATTCCCTAAAAAAATTTTTTATTGGTCTTATGAAGTATTCTAATTTGTTGAATTGGTGGGTTTTTGTTAAATGTGAGCCTAAATCATCTCAATTAAAAGAACCAAAGACTTAAATTACTTCAGTCTGTGTGCACTGAATTTATTTAATACACGAGTTTCACAATTTGAGTTGAATTACTGAAATAAATTAACTTTTCCACAACATTCTAATTTATTGAGATGTACCTGTATATTTTTTTTAGAAATCCAAACTGAGCAAATACTTTTGATCAAGTTGATATTTAAGAGGCCTTAGCAATCTGTTTATCAAAAATTACAAATAGTATCATATATGATTATAGTGTTAAAATGCTAAATTTTAATTTACAAGATGATAACTGTACACCCCTGACATATAAAATGATCATGAGGTCATGTGATGAGCATACTTGCAAATAATAAATGCAAAAAATGATAAATAAAATGATAATGATAAATAATAAATAAAAAATGTAGCCAGTATACTGTACAGTAGATATTGTGTAGTATTCACTAAGTAGTAAGCTAATTTTCCATTGTCTTTGTTGGGGTGGAGCAGACAGTGGGGGTCTGAGACTACACTACTAATCCGATAGCAGATGGGGGACACCTGCGTATCCCCGCAGAATCGGCTGGATTACGGAAACATGTTGCGCTAATTAGGGGACGACACTCGCCACCTGGCTAAATCTGCAAGGAGCCGTTTGGTCTTTGGACAGAAAGACAGAAAAAGAGATAATTTCCTGTGTGAGGTCTTATCTGTTTGCAATCGCTGACTTCCCTGCAGACAGATTATGAGTTCACTCTATACAGATGTTACTGATGCATGCAATTGTTGACCAGTTTCTTGAAAACAGTGAGAAACGTCAAGCGTTTATGCAGGAATGCTTTTAGCCATTAATCTGTAAGTAGGGATATCGTTTATTTAAGCCTGTAAAGAGCTGAAGGTCTTTCGTACCAGACGGCGACTTTCTGTAACAAATTCTTGATACACTGACCAATTTCCCCACAAAACTACTGACAAAACTGTTGATTAAAATGGGTATTTTTTATGATAAAGACAAACTGGCAGATATTAAGGCTGTTTAATTGTTCCATTTAGTATTTGCTTTTTAATATATATATAATAGGGGTGTAAAGGTACACAAACATGACGGTTCGGTACATACCTCGATTTTGACATCACGGTTCAGTATGGTTACAGTACAGCAGGAGGAAAAAAAAAAGCTCCACTTTTTTTTTTTTAATTAAACAATGGTTTACTGGACAAGTTGCTTTTTCTTTAAATGAATTCAATTACAATTAAAACTTTCTTAGGGATAAAAATTTACCTTAGCTTCTGCTCTAAAGTATAGGGAGCCCTTTTACATTACTATAAGGTTACAATTAACAACAGAGCCCAAACTTAAATTCAATTACTATTTATTTTTAACTATAATAATCAACACTCAAATTAAAAATTTGTATGCAAACATGTAAATTGCACATAATGCAGTTTTTAAATTAACTTCTAAATTATACAATTTCTATTTGTTGTTGAAATATAATCATTTACACAGTGGCTGTCATAACTTGTTCCATAACAGATTTATTTAAACATATATTAAATAATTAAGGCATCACTAACATGTAAAGTAAAATATAATGAGTATATAGTCTGATATATCTCAAAATGCTCTTCTCTAGACTTAATTTCTCAAGCAAATAATGAGCTGCAGACACTGATGACTTGCCTGAGGTAAATGAAATGCTACGTGACATTTTGTTTACAAGTTTTAATGACGTCTTTCAGTAATTGAAACACTGATTGAGTAATTACGTGAGGCATGATTTGGTAATTCATGTTTATTTCACATTAAAACTAGTAATAAAGAGGAAGGGATGATTACGCTCACTGTACAGTGATCCGTGGCTCCACATCAATGAGCACCAAAACTCCATTTATTGTTTGAATTTCCTGAAAAAAAAAAAAAATACTGTGATTTACCACAGGTGATATTTATTACTATCAAAAACATTTTTTTCTGTCAGTTTTAGTTTGCAGTCCAGACTAATAGGGTTTTTGGTCCAGTGGAAGAGACAGTCTGGACGCCTCCAGACACAGGGAAATATGAGAAAGAGTGATCACATGCCTGACTGAGAGGAAAGAGCGGAGAGATTTGAGTCTGTCTGAGGGAGCTGCTCTCTTCCTCTTTATGCTGAGAAACTCTTAAGATTCAAGACTCACACCAGACAGAGACTTGTGCTTTATGGTTCACACATCCACAGTGATTCTGACACAAGAAAGGGAAATTTAAACTGCCGTTGAGGAACTTTGTTTAGAGGTGATGACACCTGTCCAGCATTGGATATTCACACGCTTCATAACATTAAAGTGTAATGTTTAATGTGATCTCCGTCATAGCAGTGTCCTGTTAAAGCCATAACATACTCTAAGAACACAACATACTCTAAGAACATAACATACTCTATATGTTAAGAACACATTCATTCATCAAATAACTGCTTTCCCATAGAAAACAATCTCTGCTTGACATGCCAAACCATATTTTTATTAGTACTCTTATACCAGATATATCCAGCTAAGGTGCTTGATGATATTTACTACTATTCTGAGAGAAAAAAAAGGTGAAATAATTTTCATTTTGAAATTTCTATTGGTCCCATATTAGGTGACCTTAACTACTATCTACTTACAGTACATGTAAATGAATCATTTGATACAATGCACTTGTTGTGTACATACGTGTTTTTACATTGCACTTATATTTTACAAAATACCTGTATGAAATTGCATCTGTAAATAATTTCTGCAATTACATTTATAATTACACTATTGACTAATCCCTTACACCTTAACCCAGCCTTAAACCAACCCATACCACCAAACCTGTCCCTAACCTTACCCGTATGATATCCTAACTCAATAGCAGCAAAAGTGATTTTCAATACAGTATCAACACAATAAGCACATTGTACTTATTTTCTGATGTAAGTACATAGTAGTTAAAGCCATCTAATATAAAGTGGGACCAAAATAATATTTACTTGTACAGTGGCCCAAAAGGTATTTAAGTGCTTAAGTTCCACTTAAAATGTATAAAAAGTATAAATGTCATTGATGCCTCTGCATTTGATATCAAGCAAAGTGGAATTTATTTTAAAGATTACTGGTTTAAAGGTTACTGTGATTCTGTACACCTGTAGTTACTCTGCTGTGAACTTAAAGAGAACTGACTTCATACATCCAGTCCTGCTCCTGGAGGACCATTATCCTCCAGAGTTTAGCTCCAATCCTAATTGAACCCTCCTGAAGCAGCTTATCAAGGTCTTGGAAATTGCTAGAAACATTCAGGAAGGTGTGTTTGGGAAGGCTGGAGCTGAATTTATCAAGACATTGGCCCTCCAGAAGCAGGAATGCATTGCTTTGTTTGTAGACTAAAATCATGATTCATTAGTGGTCTCCAAATAGACCAGAGATCAGGTCTAAACTGGGACTAAAAACAGAAGTAATTCTTAGTTAGGAAACTTCATACTTTGGTATAAGGCTTATTTATCCTTTTCGTGTGTCCTATTATGACTCACATAATGACAAGCTAGAGATTCACCCCTCTTTCCTCAGGAAAACCTCTTGTGGTAATGCCTGTTATTGGATTGTAAAGTATTTCATTCTAGCGAGTCAAATACCTTACAAATGACAGGTGACATGAATAAGTTCATGACAAACCAAGGCGTACATTTATGCAAAGACAGCTTCACTTTATGGAACATGAGTGCAAAGCAAAAAGCAAAACACTGAAAAGTTCAAACTCTACATTCTGTTTGGATGAGCCAAATTCAAAGTTGTTGTTAAAAAAAACATTAACAACTAAAATCATGCATAGCAAACATACTTTGAGTTCTTTCTTGACTAGCACTGTAAATAATTTCAACTTCACATAATATAGAGCACCGATACACACAGATATCTACCATGGTCTAAAAAGTTTAACAAAATTGCACATTCTTCACAGTTGCATGGTACATTACTTTATTTGAAATCTAAGGTTTCATTCTTCTCATGTCATTTAGAGCAAATCCTGCACACACTATGAAGTGATGATGATATCGCCCTCTTTTATTCATGCTCAAGCTGTGCTAGTTTTGGGAGAGCTGTGTTTAGTGGTGTTTGGGTCAGGGTGGGGTGGATGTGTAGGTGCTTATTTGGATTTTTGAGCGGTCAGGATGTTTGAGATCGTCCCATCAGAGCCACTCAAACACAGGTGATCAAAGCACTGCCAGAACTCGGTTTCCAGGGTCAAACTGACCGTTACTACAAGAAGATGTCAATGTGCTAACCAAGCAGTTGTTCCTGGAAACTTCTTTCCCATATGAGTGGATTTTCCATCTTAGAGTCATATTCTTTGGTGGTAAATGTGGTTGTAATGACTCAGAATTGGTGGTATATTTAGTTTTTGACACTCTGCATTTTACCACACCTAAAGTTCAGATGTTGAAATATATTTTTCAATGCTTTTAAACAAATTGTTTTGCAGAGCCAGACTTGTTTTGATTGTCAGCATAAAGTCTGGTCCACACTGCAACTTATTCTGATCAAGAAACACCCACTTGGACAGGAAAAAAGCATCTGATTGTCATGTCAAATAACCGACCATATATTTATATTATGTTTAGGAGAAAATAAATCCAAAATCAGTGATACTCAGATGATAGACTATTGAGTTTATTCTATCCAAACGATTGTACAGACAACAATAAAAAAAGTGGTCACACTTTAGTTTGGGGACCAGTTTTCACTATTAACTATGACTTTTGCTATTAACAATGACCTTTTAACTATGCTTATTAATAGTTAGTAGGATAATAGTGGGTTGGATTTAAGGGATCTAGAATATGGTCTAGAATATGAATAAGGTATTAATATGTGCTTTATAAGTACTAATAAACAGCCATTATTCTAGTAATATGCATGCTAATAAGCAACTAGTTTATAGTGAGAATTGGTCCCTATACTAATGTGTTATCAAAAAATGTTTTATAAATTTGTTTAGACTTTGTAATCAGATTTTCTGTCCACTTAAATCTAATAAATACTGCTGAATATTCCACAGATATAGAAACCTTTGTATCTTCCGAAAGACTGGAATCGGTGGGTTGAGCCCAGCTCTTGTTTTGGTGTGTAATATGCATCAGACGGTCAGTGAGCGAGCTGTGGGCAGAGACTTTCATCTCTGCCTGGCTCTACTTGTCTAATTATCCATCTGCAGGCCTCAGAAGTTTCTACGTTTGGAAATATAATTAACTATATCAAATATAACAAATAATCTGCCCTGTCTGGATATGTTGTTTCACCAGGAATCTTACATTGTGTGCCTCTGAAACATTAAAGATAGATCAAGGTGTTACTTCTGTGTGGGTTGGGCCGGTTGTTTTGTAAAACTTGAACTTGGCATGAACTGGCATGATTGATCAGCTCTACAAGCATGTGTATTTATTCAGCATATGGGTTTGCCTATCAAATACTGGTCTGTAGATCTGCAGATCTTTATTTCATTTGTCAGACATCTGGCCTTGCAGATTAGATTTAGGTTTCTCTGTTGTCATAGCAATATCATATTACACAGCCTTCATCAGCATGTCTGTCACAAGCACAGAACCAGAAACTTTGTGCTTTGCTTTTCAAAGAGAGATAAGGGGAAACTCCCCTATAGTGAAAAATACATGCTAAGTATTCTACAAATACATTTATATATTTATGTTCTTAATAAAAATACCCTGCAATTGGTAATTTTAGTATAGTAAACTGGTATACTTAAAGCTAAATTGGAACAACATATTTTGTGCTTAATGCACTTTAATTGTAAGGAAGTAGTGCTGAAGTCCAACTAAAGATATACTTAAGTATATGTTATTGCTAAAGTGGAACTATTGCCAGTATACTTCAGGTACACTTTAAATATCTTGCATTTAAATACCACTATTAGTCAAAGATCATACAATCCTCATCAATAGTGACATTAAAACACATTTTAGGCTTAATATTAAGAAATGTGCATTTTGCACAAGTAATGCTCCAAATAAAGTTTAATTATCATTTTTATATCATTGTCAGACCTGTGTTCCCCATGTCACGTGTTTCCCCTCCTCTTATGCCCTTATTTGGTTAGTTCCTGTTCCTGTCCTCGTTTGTTCTAATTAGTTTATTAGTCCCCAGCCCTGTGTTATTAATTATCTAGTTTAGTCTCCCCTTTAAAAGCTCTGTGTTTCCTTGCCTCTGTGTCCAGTCTTAACGTCATTTGGGGGTATACTGTGTCTCATGCGATCTCTGTGTTGGAAAATAAAAGTCAAAGTGTTTGACAGAAGCTCCTCGTTCCTGGCTCCCTAAGTATATTGTGACAATCATCTTGATATAATATTTATATAAATCTTGAGCGATAAATGTCATTAAATACGTTAACATATTTAAACTATATGTAGTATTAAATAAATCTATTTTAAATATATTACTTTTTGCTAGGGTCTTCTCCATTGTCTACGCTCTTCATTTTTACATTTGAGTTACATTCAATATACAGACATAATCCATTTTGTGGCAGTGTCAACTTCTTTCATTCTTCTAAAATAACATTGCATGTATCTTTGTGAAAAAGTGTGCTTGTATTGAATGTGTACTTGTAGTGTACTTTAAATCTTAACGTATATTAAAAAAACTGTACTTGGAGACAATAGAATTAATATAAAGCCACTTAAGTGTACTTAAAGAGCGCACACTTTTGTGTACTTTGTAATGTCAGATTAACATTTTAACATTTTACAATTCATTCATTGTTTTATGTATCTTTTGTCATGCTTCAAAGAAGTACACTTATTTTTGACTAACATACATTAAAAAAAAAAAAAAGATTCATTGAATTTAATAAATATGTTTTAAGGTAAGTGGTTGCAATCAATTTATTTTAGCTACATTTAAATAAACAAATTTAGTTTACTAACTTTCAACTTTTTTTTTTAAAATATAGCTAAAATAAATTGTTTGCAACTACTTACAGTACCTTAAAAAATAGTGTAATAAGTGTACCAAAACTCATGTGAAGTACTTGATTATAATTTTAACTGTGGAGTGTTATTTGATATTACATTTAAAGTTATTACATTGTAAATGCAATGAATTTCAATATTACAAATATGTAATAACATATTTTAATGCATGACACAAGTTTCAATAGAAATGGTATTAAAGTATATTTTAGTTTGTCATAAATTCTTGTTATATTCAACTACACTTTGGCGGACAATATAAGCAATTATAAAATTACATACATTGATGTACTTAAGTCTGTAAGTGGGTAAAAAAAGCACTCTAAAGTTCAGCTAATTGCATTTAATATAAATCTAAATGGTAATTCATTTCCATTTAATTGCAAATGACATGCAATTAATTGTCCAAAAATTACACACAAGTATATTCACACAATTCACACAAGTATATTTTTTTAAAGCTTATTATTTGCGTATTATAAGCACTCTTTTTTTAAAAAGCATGCTAAAGTGTACTTCTGTATCACAAGGGTTTACTTCAAATAGGAATGTTGAGTGAATTTAGGTAATTTATAGTTCTCTTAGCCCATGTTAAAAAAGTTATGGACCTTAGCAACTTTTCCGTCCACCATATTACCAGACAATTGTTCTCTGTTCTAATGCATGCGCATGGGAAAATCATATCATATATGGTTAATCACATAATATGGTTAATCAGTTTTACCTAATATTTATGAGTGACATGTATGATATCACATGGTTAGCTTAGCAACTTGCTAATGGAAAACTCTATTGGAATCACTCGTGAGTAAATGCTTGAGAGGTTTGGTTTCAGTGAGGATGCTGCCTTAGTTGGCTGCTGCCTATACAGTCAAGCAGTTCAATTTAGGTTTTAGAACAGAGTTAATGTCTTCATATTAAAGAAGTGCGGTTGAAAACAATGTATAGATCAGATTTAAAGTGTTGGGTTTCCCTCTGGCCAACAGCTGCTGTGTTGAGGCTAGAAAACACAACATAGCCGTCCGCTTTAAAGCGGCTCCCTGTGTGCATATAACGCTGCTCTGGAAACCTACAGAGAAAAACAACAAGAGCAGCCCATGTCTACACACACAGATAAACAATATAGGTTTTTCCAAATTAAGATGTCATTTAACAGCAGTGGGTTAGTGTTCGCATCAGCACACGGTTGGAGAGGGAATCGTGTGTTTGTGTTGGGGTAGGTGGTGTACGGTTGACTCTGAAGGGTGGGGTACGGATGGGGCTCTGGTGACTGCAGTATTTTGGGGGAGTTCCATGGAGCAGATGTGTGAAAGTAGGGCAGGCGTAGAGGACAGTGCTTGTGTAAGAGGTGGAGGTCTGATCTCAGCACATGTTTGGAGTTTGAGCGCACACATATGCAGATGTATGTTTGAGCATAAACATCTCCACAGGCCAGCACAAAGTCACTCCTATTGAAAAAGACAAAGCTAACAGTGCATTAGTAAACTGTTGCAATGAAAATTATCTTGGATTGATTAAGTAATTTCATAAACTCTGATTATAGAGCACTACATTTTTTTTTAAGGCATTGGTTCTGGAATTAGCCAATACAGTATATTGCTTTTATTTACTTCACAGAGATTGTGGGGGGAAAAGGTGAAGAGTTCATGAACCAAATCAATTAGATCCTAATATCTGAAAAAAAACAAAACAAGATAAAACATAAATAAATACAAGACTGTGTTGAAGAAGAAATCAAATCCTTAAAAGAATGGTCTTAAAATTCATTGTAATTGAAGTTAAGATAACCTTTAAATTGTCTTAAATCCTTAATGGTAAGATGCTGAGTTTATGAATTTATTAGGTTGTTTTAAATATTAAGCATGAAAAATTATAAAACGTTGAGCATATAAAACACAACTACTACAATATTTTTCTTACATAATCTACTTTCATCGCTGAAACAGCCTCTGCCACTTGTTCCCATGCGCACACCTCCTACTTTCCATCCTGATATAATCAGCCTCCCAAGGAGAATTTTCTTCCCTGCAATAATAATTTCCTCAATGCGAACCTGCAGCTTTTGCCTATTGAAGGTTTTTTTCTTTTTCTCCATGTCAAATTAACCAAATGCTTTCCAGTTTCCAATGTTGTTGCAACACGTTGCAGCCTTTACATGCGAATGATTGTGAGGATTGATACTTAAAGGTTTAAAGATGATTTGGATTTAGATTTGGCGTTATTGAATTTGTTGTATTACACTACTGTCATTTTATTCTTTTTTAAAATATGTTAAGAATGTTTTTCAAGAATTGTACTTCAATTCTTTCAAGCTTTTTCAGTAGATTTTGTCTCTTACTTTCTTCTTTCTTAAGAGATTTTTTTCTGAATCCGCCCCCTGATGACTTTTTCTTCCTGCAGTGATGGGAGTGTTTTATAGCAGTATTAATTCTTGAGTTGAGCAGCTCTCGCTGCTGTCTGTAGAGGAAGAAGATGCTGGCATAGCAGACATACAGCCCCATGTGTCTCCTCTTCTTCTGCTGAACCCGCACATTTTACACACAGTCATTTTTTCTAATACAGACTCACAGCCATGGAAGTGAGTTTGTTATGAATGGGGTGGATTTACTTTTAAAGGGTCAGACAAACACATATTCTTCAACTTTAGCTCATTTTTAAAGACTTTGCATTGCATTTGAAGCACACTTTACTTCCTAAAGGTTGTATCTGTGAGATTTACATTGCTATAAATCATTTCTTAAACCGTTGTCATTTTTCTAGCTGTGGAAGTTACAGGACTTTAACTAACTTCACTCTCTCTGTGTGTCTTTACACAGAACTCAATGAACTTGCCTCCAGACAAAGCAAGATTACTACGGCAGTACGACAACGAGAAGAAATGGGAACTCATTTGTGACCAGGTAATACATTCTCTCCTTCTCTTACCTCCTCCATTCTCACAGTCTTTCATCTAGAGTAAAGTGAAGCTAGCAGCTAAAGAATTGAAGGTTTATGTAATCCCAGAGTGACTGGTAGGTAATGCTTGAAAGGTTGCAGGTTTGGAACCGGCATGGGTTGATCCATGGACTAGATACATAACCTCAAGATACTACAGGGGAATTGTCACCTGTAGTTCACCCCAAAATAAAATTTTTTGTCATCATTTACTCACCCACATATCATTCCAAGTGTTATTTTGGACCCCTCTGACTTTCAATGGATTGACAAAAGATCCTTCAAAATGTTGTCTTTTGTGTTCTGCAGAAGAAATAAAGTCTTACCAGTTTGGAACGACATGAAGTTGAGTAAATGATTACAGAACTTTCATTCATGGCTAAACTTTAACATGGTGCCACATGTTGTGCCCCATGGAAATAAATTCCACTGATCCCAGTCATGTATTTTAGATTTCACCACGCATTTCAGTGAGACAAGTGTAAGCAATCTGTACTACATTGAGTCATTGTTTGTTCATCAGGTGACCTTGTGTCCCTGCAGACATAACATATTGTCTCAATCTTGTTCTCATGAAGACAACACAACTCATCTGTTTTGTGTTTTCTATTCATCTTCCACTGTTTGTCCCATCCAACCAGTGATATTGACAGAAATGGTGAACTATACAGGCCATCATGTGACCTCCCCTGATAAATATTTTGTATGTTGAGATCACATGACCTGCCACTACTACTACTAAAAACAATAACAATAATAATAGCTTTGCTTTATATAGCACTTTTTAACTTATATTTTTTCTAGTGTAGAAAATGCTTGCATTTTTTATACTAAAGTTAAAAATGCTATACTGTATCATACTCTACACTTTCTGTTCTTTACAATGCACTCCAGACCCTAAGAAGAGACCCTAAGAAGCTCTTGTGTTACCTTCACAAACACACACACACACACACACACACACACACACACACACACACACACGTTTATTTCTGTGAATTGTGGGGACTTTCCATAGACTTATATTACTTTTATACTGACCAAACGATATTTTCTATTCCCTAAGCCTAACCCTTACAGAAAACCTGTTTGCATTGTTATACTTTCAGATAAACATCATATACTATTTTTAATATTTTTTTTTCCCCTCATTGGGACCGCAGGCCGGGCCCCACAATGTCAAAAATTTCAGGTTTTATTATCCTTGTGGGGACATTTGGTCCCCACAATGTAGCATAGCAAGTACACACACACACACACACACACACACACACAGAAACACGCACACGGGCCACATATTAAATGTCAATGTGGTATCAGTGGCTGATGTGTTGTGTGTGTGCAGGGGCCTTGTGTTGTTTTGAAGGAACTAGGTCTCTTCCTCTTTCCTGTTATGTGCTGCTGTTGATTGGATGTTGCCAAGGGAAACATCCAAATGTGTGACAGAATGGAATACATATTTGTTATGGAATATACTAAAATGATTAGTATGTATAGTTATTATTCATAAATTATTAATAATAATCCTAATCATTATTAATCAGAAATTATTAATAATAATAATTACTATTACTTAAATTCTCTAGCATTTCCTATGTAAGGCTTGGAGTGTTGATTGCTAATGAGCAGATGATCTGAATCAGGTGTGTTTGAGTAAGGAAACATGCTAATGGCATTGTTGTTGGGGCTCCAGGAGCAAGACTGAAAACCACTGACCTAAAACACAACTAACAAGATTATGGATGCATGGATTTATCCCTGAACTGCACAATACTCAATATGAATATACTGGACCTCAATTACATTTTGCTTTTTTACTATGCAAATCTGTGTAGAAAATGTAAAATACTGTTAATGAGTGTTGTTAATGGGCAAAAAAAATATATATTTGGACCATGGTGTTTACAAGACGTATTTAGGATATATTTGAAATACATGTATATTTGTTTGACTGAATGCCAGTATCTGTGTCCTCACACAGTTGGCCAGTTGATAGTTTAGTCTGAATGCTGACTAATCTCTCTTAGGAGAATTTAGAGCAGTGTGCTTGTATTTATGTAAACCCTAACCCTAATCCCATACAGTATGTAATCTGTCAACCCAGTTACACTCTGAAAACAAATGTTTTGGCTTAAAAATAAATTAATAAAGCAGTTTGTGTCAATCTTTTATTGCAACTTCTAATGAAATTACATTCAACCAATGAACTACACTGAGATGGAGGACCTTTTAGTGTAAACACAATTTAGTATAAGCTTGATTGCTCATAAAAATAGTATAGTCATCATAATTCACTCTTTGATGGAGTTTTGGTTAAATGGTGAAGAGACAGTCTGATCACACAGAGACTGATATTGTTCAATAAATCAGTGTGATTTGTTAAACTGTAATTGTTTTTGGAGTGTTTCTTAGCTGTATTCAGAATTTGTTATTCAGAACTCAAATAACAGTACTTTGCAGTACTTTGTTCATTGCAAAAATAGCAATTAAATATATGAAATGAGCATTGCAGAGTCGCACATGGTACTCAACACTCCAATGAAGATGATAATTTGATAAACATCACTCCTATGAGAGTAAAAACATTTTAATCATGTCACAATGCATGCTGGGAGCTCACAAACTCTTAGTAAACATCAACATTATCAACATAAAATTGTTCAGCAAACTTTCTTAATCTCGTTGGGACAACATTATGGGAATATTGAATGTAATTCACATTTATTGGTATTTGTGACTCAAAAAGCCCCACAAAATGGATCATTCCACTCCACATCCCTCACACACCCACAACTAATGCAAATATTTACTGATATTTATACTCTAAAATCAGTAAAATAATGAACACATCTTCATATCTCTCTTTTCCAGGAACGATTCCAGGTGAAGAATCCTCCTCACACATACATCCACAAACTGCAGAGTTATCTTGACCCAGCCGTGACCAGGAAGGTGAGTTCTGGTCTCATTCCCTCAAATCCAGTGTGGAGCGGCCTGTGTGTGTGCGTGTTAAGGCTGGGATGGGTGACCTCAGATTATAAATAGCTCCTGATAACTCATTTATCTTGACTACACTGTGACAGCTAGGTATGGACAGGAACAGCTTGCATTCTACTTCCTGCTGGGGAAACCTTACTTCCTGCTTGGACACACTTGATTCCTGTGATAGAGATGTTACATCCTTCTTCATAGCTGAATTTGAAAGTAGGGAAAGTGTCTAGCCTTAAAGTGGTCATATAATAGAATAATTTATTTCCAATCTAAAGAACTCAAAACTTAATACTTCCTCCAAAATGACTGTTTATTGAAACCGAGCCGTTCTGAACCTTTACAACGTTCTGATGTCAAACGTGGATTCAAGA
The DNA here is from genome assembly GCA_021397915.2 of Tor tambroides. NCBI lineage: Eukaryota > Metazoa > Chordata > Actinopteri > Cypriniformes > Cyprinidae > Tor > Tor tambroides. Next base: position 131,767 of record JAFVLL020014293.1, on the reverse strand, counting down.
ACACATAACATATTCATTATACACCTTATTAATAAAACAGGCCAGCAGATGAACCCAGAATATTAAAGGGGTCATATGATGCGATTCCAAGTTTTCCTTTTTCTTTTTTGGAGTTTTACAAGCTGTCTGTGCGTAGATAAGATCCCTGAAGTTGCAAAGACTAAAGTCTCAAAACCAAAGAGATATTCTTTATAAAAGGTAAGACTCGACCACGCCCTCTTAAAATGGCTCATTCAAACACGCCCCCTCATGTCTACGTCACAGTGCGAGAAGATTTGCAAAACACCGCCCAAATGTACACGCAATGAAAGAAGGCGGAACTATTATTCTCATTGTAATATTGTTGCTGCCGCCGGCGCCATGTCCTGGAGACGCTGTATTTCGTTGTGAAAGCGAAAGTACTTTGTTTGGGCTTCCAAAAGAGGACACAACTAGAAATCAGTGGTTAAGTTGTATTTACAACAATGTTCCAGAACAGTTAAACCCAAATATTAGAGTGTGTGCAGCGCATTTTACGGAGGACTATTTCCTGAACATGGAAGAGTAGCCTACAATGCTGACTTGCACAAAGGCTGTTTCTATAAAGTGGGGCAATTCCAACAATTAGAGGAGAAATAATGTACAGTATGTGGAAAATAATGTGTTTTTGAACCTTAAACCGCATGAACACATTGCATTACACCAAATACACAAAATAACGTTCTTTTTAGCAACGTCATATGACCCTTTTAACAACAGTCCACGTTAAGCATTTTCCCATAGAAAATCACTGGAAAGAAAACCCCAGAGGTTGAGACCAGTCGTATTTCTTGCTTTTCTTGGCTGTGTGTAGGACCTTCAACTCTGCAGATCCTTCTGAACACTGTAATATAAGAAATGAGTGGATATACATTTGCAACAAAATCTTTCTGATCTTAACAAAAGCTGATCTTTGAAAAGCTTTTGAGCAGATTGTTTGAGATTCTTTGCAAAAAATGGTATTATTACACAAGAGGACAAAACTCTAAAAGCATACCTATGCATACAAATCGCTGCAGTTTCCAGGTGAAATGAACACTAGAGGCAGTAAATCTCCGACAACTTTAATCCTGAGTTTCGATTAAGAAAGCCTAATTTTCGTACAATTCATTGCATAATATTATGTTATCACCTCAAAACAATATTAAAATACTGCAAGATTTGAAAACTGATACTTTTGGACGTTAGTGTCACATATACATTACACTATCGGGTATGTTTAGGGTTGGGTTTGGTGTAGGGTATATTTCCAACATGATAAAGCATTAACCTTTTAGCGATACTTGCCAGACGCAACGTAATAAAAATTCAGCAGTACGTGCCTTTACCAATGTAACAAAAACATGGCAAAGGTCACGTATTGAATGTGCGTTTTAGCACCACTCACTGGATCCCAGGTTGTTAAAACTACATTGGACTCGAGCAAAAGGGTGTTTCCATGTGGGGAAAAAAAAAAAAAAAACACTCTAAAAATTGATAATTTGGCTCAAAACCTTGATTTAAATGGGACCTTGGTGACATTATGATAATAAATTACAATGTCACACCTGAAGATAAGTCATAAAAACTTTGACCAAAAAACAAAAAGAAGCTATGAGACAGGATCAGAGGAAAAGTAAGGAGAGGAGTGACAAGGACTTGGAAGAAAGGATGAGAGACCGGAAATGAAGTTACATTTACTTTTAGTTAGTTATTTAGCAGACGCTTTTATCCAAAGTGAATGAATTGAAGACAGATGTGATTAAAAATTAAAGGTCAGATATTATTGTGTTTATGTGGTTTGGAATCTGAAGGTGTTCTTGAGCTGATCTTCATGGGCGTTACACGCCGACGGCTGACATCATGTCCCTAAGCTGACACAAAGACAGAACAAGAAAGAAATAAAACAGAGACCATGGGATGGAGGATTATTAGGAGACGTGGTGAAAGAGAAAAGGAGGACGAAAGACTTGACACGCATAAAAAAAACTGAGGGAAACAAAGTCCCAGAGAAAGTAGAGGATGAATATAATGAAAGTGGGAAACAGACAGAGAGGGAGAGAAAGTTATGGCTGTACTTTCTGGCAACGGCTCTTTTCTGCAGACGTGAACAATTGTTACTTTGTATGCGCCGAGAGCTTTAAATACGGTGCATTCCACACGCAGCTCTCGGCCAATGGGATCGCAGCAGGAAGAGGGTCATTCCAGAGGGTCCTGAGGAATGTCTGTACCATTGATTCCATTCCAGGATGACCTCTCTGGAGAACTGCTTTCTTTTTCCCATTCTCTTTCCCTCTCTCTCCGCAGCTGGGAATGCTTAAAGTCGAGGTGGGAGTGTGAGCTCTGCACACACACTGAAAACACACACTGCACTCCACATGTGCCAAACACACCCACACTGGGAACAACAGAGCACACACTCCCCTCCGTTTCTCTATTCTCACCATTTCAGTTGTTTTTATGCGTCTGTCTCTTTCACTTTGTCCCATTCTGTACCAATTAGCATAATATGCATCCTAAATATTATTTAGAATTAGAATTAATGTGTAACATATTGTAGTATAGTAAAATTACAAGTTAAAAGTGCTCAGGTTGTACAATTTTTCAAGTGGACTTTTGAATTGTGATGGTTTGTGATTGTCTTGTGATTGACTTTTTATTAAGTATAAAAGTCAGTTTGAAATGGCATTTACTACACGTTTTATTTCATTAATCTGACATATTCTCAAATGAAACTGGATATTCAGTGAGGGAAAAATGTAGACCGGGATTTTATTTTATCCAGGAATTGATCGAATGGTGAAAATGTGTCTCTACTTCAGCTTGTTGGAGAGGAGAGGTTAAAATATGGTGACCATACATCCTCTTTTTCCTGGCCGGGATTTCTAAGTTGTCTGGGTTTTGGCTTTGTTTTTCTACAGATGTGCTCTCTACAGTTCTCATGCATTAAATAATTAGTCATTTTTAAAGTAATTTACATTGCTTGGACCATTCTTTGTAGATCCCACCTTCTCACAAGCCATGATTAGTCAATAATGTACAATGTTTGCTCACCACTGGCCAAGCTACTGTTCAGTCATTACCTTCAGCAAGCATGAAAACAATAGTAAAACAAAGGCAAAACCCCAACACATTTTAGGCAATTTAGTAATCCTGGCCTGGACTTGTCTGGGGAAAACAGATGTATGGTGATGTGTCAAGAGGCATTACAAAGACAAACTTTTTTGGTAACACTATTTTATGGTGTCCTTGTTACACGTTACATGTACTTACTATTATAATAACAGTAAATTATGCATAATTACATGCAAGTAACCCTAAGCCAAGCCCTAATCCTAACCCTAACCATATAGTAAGTACATATAGTTAATTAATATTAGTCAGTACTTAAATGTATAATTATACTGTAACAAGGACACCTTAAAATAAAGTGTAACCACTTTTTTATTTTAATGGAATAAAACCAGGAACATGTATTGAGAAAGTAAATTTTTCTATGGATTTAGCTAGATGCTAATTTGTAAACATAAACGCTATGTAACAAATGTATGGGTGTGTGTTATCAAGGCATAATTTTATAGCATGGTTATGTCCCAATTTTTATGTATTGTGTAGGCTATTATTTTGTTACGTACTTAAAAGTATATACTTTCCTATCACCATCTAAATACATTCTTGAAGCATAGAATTCACATTCTTGTACTATATCTGTTGCTGTCTGCATCCCTCGCTCTTTTTCACTGTCATTCCCTCTCTAACACCCTTTGATGCAATCATTTCAGTGTCTGACATCAGTGAATCAGATTGATTATTAATGCCTGGCCTGCCACTCATCATCATGGCTGCTGTCTAATTAGTGTTGCAGAACTGCAGCAGCAGTTTCCAGTTAAGATTTGGCAGCGTATCTCATTCGACTGATGAAAGCAGTGTGTCTCTCTCATTGGACGGCGGTTTCACATGCATTTCACCTGACACGTGATTAGGTCGGCCACAAAGCCACTGTAACCATGGCTACAGAGAACAAAACTGGGCCCACAGTTTGGACTCAACACTATTATGAGACTGACTGGAGAAAACAGCCAAACACACCTGTTACTTTGAACATTTTTTCAGTGCTTTAATTTTTTATGATGCCAAAGTTTTTAGATGAGTGAATGTGACAAAGTATGTGTCTGGGTCATTGTTAAATTCACCTAATTATGTTTAATTTAAGAATCACTTTGTCCCTGATTTTTAAATAATAGGTCAAAATTAATGATTAAAACTTAGATAAAATTAAAGAAATAAATGTAAATAGATGTAAATGAACCAATAATTAAATATAGAGTATGTGTGAGTTTATGCTGAGATCTTTTGATTGCAGACTTTGGCATCTTTGGAAAATCTGAGCACAGTTTGAGACATTGTTGAGATCTCTCCATAAAACTCTATATTTAAAAAAGTAAAACGAATGGGTGATTTATTTAAATTTTGCATTTTTATATTTGTCTTGTTTAAACCTGTTTCAGTTTGTATAAAAACATTTTGTTTAAATTATATTTTTCACTTGATGTGCAGAACACATACAGGATATCTTTACAGACTAATTCCATAATATAGATAATTTAAATTTTTTATGGTAAAATTAAGTTGTAAAAAGTCATAATAATAATAATAATAATAATAATCATAATGTGTTTATTAAGCATGTGGCATTTATAATAAATAATCTTTTTACTTTGAATGAAAGTTTTAATCTTTAGGAAAATACACATTTTTAAATAATATAAAATCAAAATGTAAGGTTTGAACCAAACCATGAATATAATTTGAGAAAAAAAAAAAGAATTTGAGTGTTCACATATATTGTGTATGTATGTGTGACAAAAGTGTATCCTCTATACACTGGGGAAAAAAAAAAAAAAAAAAAAAAAAAAATATATATATATATATATATATATGTATATATATATATACAGTGCCCTCCACTAATATTGGCACCCTTGGTAAATATGAGCAAAGGCGGCTGTGAAAATAAATCTGCATTGTTTATCCTTTTGATCTTTCATTCAAAAAATTCACAAAATTCTAACCTATCGTTGAAGTAAAACAATTGAAAATGGGGAGAAAATCTCATGATGAAATAAATGTTTTTCTCCAATACATGTTGGCCACAATTATTGGCACCCCTAGAAATTCTTATGAGTAAAATATCTCTGAATTATATTCCCATTCATATTTACATAGCACACAAGGGTGACTGAAATTATCCAGCCATGACTTCCTATTCCACAGGATTATAAATATGAGGAACACAAAGGCCAAATTCCCTTAATCATCCATCACAAGGAGTAAAACCAAAGATTATAGTTCTGATGTGCAGAACAAGATTGTTGAGCTTCACAAAATAGAAAGTGGCTGTAAGAAAAGAGCTAAAGCATTGAAAATCCCAATTTCCACCATCAGGGCAATAATTAAGAGGTTCCAAACAACTAAAGATGTTACAAATCTGCCTGGAAGAGGACGTGTGTCTTTATCATAATATATATATCGTGCGTCACAATGCACGGTGAGGAGGAGAGTTTGAGTGGCCAAAAACTCTCCAAGGATCACAGCTGGAGAATTACAGAGATTAGTTGAATCTTGGGGTCAAAAAACCTAAAATATCAAATAGCCCCTACATCACCACATGTTGTTCAAATGAGTTTCAAGAAAAAAACTCATCCAAAAACTCATCTTGGCTCATCCAAAAACAAACTCCAGCATTTTCAGTTCTCAGACACGACTGGAACTTCAAATGGCACTGGCTTCTATGGTCAGATGAAACACAAAAAAGAGCTTTCTGGCAACAAACCCACCAGATGGGTTTGGTGCAAACAGGGATAAAAAGTAGCCTATGCCCATGGTTAAATATACTGCTGGATCTTTAATATTGTGGGCCTGTTTTTCTGCCGGAGGTCCTGGACATCTTGTTCAGATGCATGGCATCATGGATTCTATCAAATACCAACAGATAAAAAACTTAAACCTGACTGCCTCTGTAAGAAATCTTATAATGGACCATGTTTGGATCTTCCATCTAGACAATGATCCAAAACAAACATAAAAATCAACACAAAAATGTGTCACTGAGCACAAAATGAAGTTTCTGCCATGGCTGTCTCAGTTCCCTGACCTGAACCCTATAGAAAATGAGTGGGGTGAACTGAAGAGAAGAAGCACCAACATGGAGCTGGAAATCTGAAGGATCTGGAGAGATTATGGATGAAGGAATGGTCTCTGATCTCTTGTCAGGTGTTCTCCAAACACATCAGGCATTATAGGAGAAAACTCAGAACTATTAGCTTGGGAAAACGTAATTGGGTGCCAATAATTGTGGCTAACTTGAACTAGAGAAAACATCTTTTTCATAATGAGATTTTCCTGCAATTTCCATGGTTTTACTTCAATGAAAGGTTAGAATTTTGTAAAATCTTTTAATGAAAGATCAAAACAATGCAGATTTATTTTCACAGCCACCTTTGCTCATATTTACCAAGGGTGCCAATATAGGTAGACGGCACAGTATATATATATATATATATATATATATATATATATATAATTTTTTTTTTTTTTTACAGTGTAGAGGACACGCTTTTGTCTTTTTCCCCATTTGCTATTTATTTAATGCCGTTGTTGTCTGTGAGAAACAATTGCAATACTAAAATAAGCTTCTTCCTCATTGTTATTTAGCCTAGTAGATGAAGGCTGTAGTAAAGGCTTTTTCTTCTTTCTGTCCTATATAGAAGTTCAGGAGGAGAGTGCAGGAGTCGACGCAGGTCCTGCGGGAGCTGGAAATCTCATTACGGACCAATCATATTGGGTGAGTTCATCTGTGTGTATGCGTGTTCATTAAGTACTGCTCACACTGGAGCTGTGATCACTGCTCTGAGTAACACAGACACACTCCAAAAGCCCTCATGTAAGATGCATTGAAGCTGAAATAATGCTCTTTTGTGTGAGGCAGCGCATGTAACAGCCAAATGCTCCTGACTGGACTTGTCATATTTCTGCACAGTGGAATTCTGCTAGAATGCCAACCGACCAGGTTTTTGTTTTGGGAATCCCTGCACAACCTAATCAGAGCGGAGAAATTCTGAGATTTTGTGAGAGCTGAAAATTACACACCCGGTTGCATGCTGGGAACCAGGATTGACCGGATGTGGAAAGGCTGACGGAACTCGGCGAGGTCGGGAAAATGTCACAACAGGAAAACGCGAAGATGTGATATTCCAGTACCAACCAGCACACACTCTTTCCTTGTCATCCCATAAATGAGTGTTATTATAGTTTCATTATTTCAAGGGCGGTTCAGACCAGACAAACATACTCCCAGAAACCCCTGAGCTGCTAGACAACCCGTACAGAGATTTAGCTGCCGTATGGTACTAAACTAGATTACATAAATGATCTAGTTAATCTAGATGAGATAAAGCAGTATTATCTGCTCACAGAGGGTTCGGCAAACACAAAACAACAGAACGGTAACTCAAACTCTGTCCCTATCACATATGTGTTCCTTTTTTCCCCAAACAATGTTTGTACCATTTGTACATTGTTAAAGTCATATTTTAAGGGATAATGTACAGTCAGCTGATCATTAATGCAAAATAAACCCTTTGAAAATAATATTTGACTTTAAAGAAGTATTCCAAGACCCATGCAATGCAAATGTATACAGACTTGACAATTTACTTATATGAGACTAGTTCTATATATATATATATATATATATTCAGATAAATACATTGTCACATATGAGTTAAATTGCTTATTAGAAAATCAAAAGAAATAGAGACATAACTCAATTTTCTTTCACAACTGTGAGGTTTTCAGGTGTTGGCCTACTTTTCACTGCTAAGAAAAGGTGAAAACTGGCTTTTGATCATTTCTGGGATCCTTGTGGTCTTTGTCAATGTGAGTGTGAGTGTGAGTGTGTGTGTGCGTGCGTGCGTGTGTGTGTGTGTGTGTGTGTGTGCGGTATTCTGGGATGTCTCTGCCGTGTCTTTGAAGTATCTCTCATTGCTGTTGCTCTGAGGGAGAAATCCAGCTACATGAAACCTTTGCTTTCAATCTCCGAACTGCGTAGAAGCTGTTTTTTAAGCTACTGAGATGCCGTTCCATGATGCATATTTCATGACGTCTGTCTCCGTATGGAAGTGCGGTTTCTGAACGCTGGGACACCCTGTGAGCTCGGTGGAGTCTCCTTGATTATCTAGTCTAACTACTGCATGTTTACTAGTGGTGTAATTAGTGATATAACTCTATAATGTAGTAATGATAAAACATCAAAGTAATACAGTAATGTATACAAACTTTTGATGGACTTTTTTTTGTAATTCTCTCTCTCTCTCTGTTTAGGTGGGTGCGGGAGTTTCTGAATGAGGAGAACAAGGGTTTGGATGTGTTGGTGGAGTATCTTTCGTTTGCACAGTATGCTGTCACGTAAGTCACCCGTGATTGTACTGAACATGAACACAATGAACACAATGGCTCTTTTCACCCAGACCGCTGCTATATCTTTGCACGGCTCTGACTACATGCCTTACTGCTGCTCTGAGAGGACTCGCGAGTGTGTGTGTGTGTGTGTGTGTGTGTTAGAGAGTGTGCACAGCCTGTTCACTGAGATCAGATCAAGTCACAAGATCGGATCAAGTCATTTACAACCAATAGCATTTTACAACCTAATAAGTAACTTGTTTTAGTGTGTTTTGGGGGAAGACCCCATTGCCGCCAACACATCATAGTATACGATTTGTTAGTGTTTTTGAAAAACATCTCTTAATTCATTAGTTTATTAAATGTACAGTAAAAAAAAGTAATATTATGAAGTTTTCGTTTACGATTTAAAAGGACTCTTTTCTTTTTTTAATATTTTTTAAGCTTAATTTTCAGCATCGTTGCTCCAGTCATGCCTTGATCTTTCAGAAATCATTCTAACATGCTGATTTGCTATTCAAGAAACATTTCCGATTATTATCAACAGTTGTTTAATATTTCTTTGGAAACCATGATACATTAGAAAATCAAAAATAACAATGTAAGTCTTGTTTGTTACAATGTAACTTTTAAACAGTAGTGTAACTAGCCAATTCAGTAGGCACTGATTGATTGATTGATTGATTGATTGATTGATTGATTGATAAACACATCATCTACACACATTTTCAAAAATGTGTTCATGCTATACACATATGTAAACAAAACATATAAATGTGAAAATATGAAAAAAGTTTGCGTTTTAAAAAATCAGTCATTTTAAAAAACGTGATTTTTAGTATTATTGTTTTACCATGATTTTTAAAGTATTATTTTATTTTATGAAAGTAATACATGTTTCTTAAGTGAATTTGGATTAGGATTATAATTTTTGCAGTGCATGTAAGCAAATGTCCCATGACCACAGATAAAGTATGTTTCAGGAGGATGTACAAAAAAAAAAAAAACAACAGCAAAAAAACAATATAATATTCTTCCTGAGCCCCTGCTGTTGTGCGTTTGACAGGTATGACGGTGACAGTTCTGAGAACAGCACAGAAAACTCTGTGGATAAATCTAAACCTTGGAATCGATCGATTGAAGATCTCCATGGAGGAAGCAACCTCTCGTCAGCTGTCACAGGCAACAGCATCTCCAGAGCCAGCAGACATTCAACGATAAGGTGTGAACACACAAACAGATTTTTTTATTACAGCAGAATCATAGCAAATGCGATATGGTTTGTCCGACTGCAGAGAGTGTGTATGGACTCCATGTGATTTCTGAAAGGCTCTTTTGTATAGTCATGAGGCCTGTAAGACTTTAAATGGCTTAGGAAACAGTGCACCATGTCAGAACACAGTCGACATGTGTCTGTCTGTCCGTCTGGCCGCTGACTCACAAAACTGGTTTAGACGGTTTTATTCTGATGAAGAATGGACAACTGACACATCACCACCATATGAGTATTAATACAGGAAGTTCCCTGTCTGTTATTGAGCAGCCTGATGACGGGACAGAAGTATTTACACGGAGCCTGAGGGGATCTGTTTGAATGAGTTCAATATGTTAAGCCCCCTGTCACTTGAATTGGATTAAGGTCAAACACTTATGCAGTAGTTAGAGAATTCCAGATTCTAATTTTGGAATTCTGCTCAGTTGTTTCTTCTGGGCTCATATCTAAAGCTCATATCTATTCAGTGGAGTTCTGCTAATATATGAGACATGCATCTTCAACAGTATGTAAGACAAAACAAAGCCCCTGCAGTGTGATCTGACTCCAAAGTCACAACCTGAATAAGCTAGTTTTATAAAGAAATTAATGTAGACTCAATATTTTTTTTGTTTTTATTTTACTGGCCAAATAGTTTAATGGTCTTAGAGGTAATACTGAAAATAGTATTCATAATGAAAGTCACCCATTCTACATTTATGAGTAAGTGACACTCTTAAGGCCTGTTCACAAAGACGATAACTCTAAGTACTTTTAATAATCATTCATTCTAATTCTATGAGAATATGGAAGTTCACACCCCAGCCATAACAATCAGTGGTCATTTATTTATATTATTATTATTATTATTATTATATAAATACATATTATGTTTTTTTTAGTTTTTTTGTCATTTTTATTTTAAAAGTTTATATAGTTTTTTTTATTAATTTTTATTTTAGCTTTAGTTATTTTAGTACCTCAAGTTATACTAAATGGAAATGGTTCCTCGGAAACTAGCTAAAATAAAATTAATTATTTCTTTAAATATAATTTATTTATATTTACACAAGTAACAATTTTTTTTATTGTTTTAGTTTTTGAATAGATTTTGTTTAGTGTTAGACTATATACAGTTAAACAGTATACAGTATAAAAGTTAAAAAGTAACTTTTTTGTAGTTTTAGTTTTTGTTTTCTTTAATAACCCTGATTTCAATAACTACATAGAGGAATGATATTGTTGGAATCACTTTAAAACTTTTTTAAAGCATTTTTCAGCTGATAAAAACATAGGCAGCCAATCAGAATCGGACTTTAAAAAATGGCAGAAGATATAACTGCAGTGCGGGTTTATATCAAACAGAGCTTAGTGTGGATGCCAGTGTAGTTATCATTTTATAGTTATTGATCAAATTATCTTTCTTGATGTGAACGGGCATTCATGAAAACTAATACATTCTATTCATATGTGCTAATAATTTTCTTTGGGTGTACAACTTTATTAATTCTGTGTACCTTTAAATGAATAAAACACACTTTGGTCTGATTGTTTTGCTCGAATTCTGTCACAGGTTCTGTTAAATTCATCTGTGTAATTAATGCAGTTGTCACTCTGTCTGCAGTTTCCTGTTGTGTGTTCCCATCTGCAGCACAAGGCATGTTCTTTTCGTCCTTTAGATAGAGTCTCCTTTCCTCTCCTCTCCCCTCCATGTCTCTCTAATGTGCTGAACTATGGAGGCTAGATTAGCAGAGTGAGTTCAGTAGCTAGCTGTGTACATGCTGCCTCAGATGTAATTTGCCATCATGTAGTCTGTCAGGCACAATCACTCATTTCACTTGTTATTTTAAGCTATTTATTCAGATCATGCTGCTGTGCAGTGGATTTATGAATTCACTTCATCATTTTTCACCATAAACTTTACATCCAGTGGTGTGATTGCATAGATCAAAGGTTCTGCCCACATACAGTAGTTTTGTTTCCATGCTTTCCCTCAGTTTTTAGTAATTTGTAGGCTTAAATTATGTGCTGTATTCATTTTTTTTTAAAGAATAATTCTCAAATTTCCCAATGCCCTCCTGAAGAACACAGACTCTTCCACAATGTCCAAAGTGCTCAGAGAAACGAGGGTACGTCTGCTGCATTTAGTGTTTAAGAATAGTTCAAAGTTTTGTAGATTTTTATAGAATTCTGTAGACATAAAATAAAGTAGCATAGTGCTAGAATATTGAGCTATTGAGTTGACTATTGATAACTACTGTTTACAATATAACCTCATGGTAACACTTATATGAAGCATGCATTTAGAATACATTACAAGGGCTTTCAAAAGGCGTTACAATGCGTTATAATAATTATACTTCCCAGACTTATTAGTTATCTTTACATTGTTTATTTAAGATCTTCCTTACAGTATCTTCCTACATCTTAGGAGTTGTTAGGAGTGGTTGTTTGAGTGTTTCCATTGAGGCTAATGTTAATTTCAGTGTGAGCTAGTTTAAGCTCACTAGTAGCCCATTAACATTTCAAACAATGCATTATTTGTTGATATCAAAATAAAACATGCTCAAAGCAAATGTCATATATAACACATTCATGATAACATACGGCTGTTAAAAAAATACTTAAAACAGGCAAAGACTTGTAAATATAATGACCACATTATAAAGCCTTTTGTACTGTATGTTTACAAGAAGGCTTTGACCGCTTGTAATATGTAGTAGGATATTGTTTAGATCTTAAACAGTTCTCAAGACTTATAATGCATTATAACTATGGGAATAATCCATTATAATTAAGATGGATTTACTGTATACATGGATATGCATAGTGTTAATTGTGTTATAAACCATTATACTGTTAAAATTATAACCACAAGGTAGGTAAGTATTATAATGTTTGTTACGATTATTCATAAGATATTTATATAGCAATATTCATGCAAAATAAGGGTAATGCATTATAGGTATAGTGTTACCCAAGTTACAAAGTCAATTTGACAATTGACAAAGTCAATTACCACAGAAAATGTAGGCTCAGATAGGGGTGGGAGATAAGGATCGTCTCTATCGCGGTTACACGCTCATGTGACGTTTCTGTGCTACATGCATGAAAACGTATCATTTGCAAGCATTCTTAAGCATTGAGGTTTAAAAGTAAGTGATTTTAAGCCATTGAAATGCAATAGGCAGCAAAATTGAATTCATTTCGCTATTTTGTACTGTTAAAGAGCCTTGCGCTCATGAAGACGGTGCTCATAGAGCGCGGGAGTATTGAACTGAGCATTGAGTTATTTTTGCCGCTTTATAGGCCTTGAACAGTTAAATACACACCCTTGTATGTGTCAAAATATGCCCGCCTTTGCAAGTACCCTTGTAAACACAATAATTTAGGTCTTAAATGAAAGCTGAGGAACAAGCTGAGGAAGAAAACACATCTGGATCACACTTTATTTTAAGGTCCAATTCTTGCTATTAACAAACCATTAACTACGACTTTTGCTTCAATAAACTCCTAATTTGATGTTTTAATAGTTAATATGGTAGTTGTTAAGCTCAGGTATTGGGTAGGAATATGAATGTAGAATATTTTTATGCAGAATATGTGTTTTATAAGTACTATTAAACAGTCAATATGTTAATAATAGGCATGCTAATAAGCAACTAGTTAATAATGAGAATTGGTCCCTATACTAAAGTGGTGCCCACATGTTTACTGGAGCCAGGCAGTTCTTAAAGTGACAGCAGTCTAAAATTCCTGCTTTCTGCCATTGATGTTAGCCAAACAAGAAAAGAAAAAAAAAATTCTTGCTGCTGTAGACTAAATCACTTTTGTAACTTTAATAAGAAGAAATATATATTTAATTTATATAGAGTAGAATATGCAGGGTTTTATACATTTGATTACTTTATACAATGTATGTAGCATTTCTTATTTATTTGTTCTGTTTTTGTCCTATTGCTTGTAATTCGTTGTAATGCTTATTTAATAGCTGACTGTTTGCTTGTCTTCAGTTAGTTTTTTATTTTTATTTTTTTAGGCAAATATTAGTTTTTTTATTATTGACAAAAATAACTATATTGGGATATATATCGTTACCGTAAAATAAAATTACTTACATCATGATAAGGTTTTGATCATATCGCCCACCCCTAGGCTCAGTCCTCAATTTATAATAATAAAGGAGCACTCATTTGTTATGATGCACTTCCAGAGGAAGTTTTTTTTGGCAAAATACTGCAACAGGATATGCTTTAAATACACACTCATTGGAAGTATAGCCACAAGATTACTCAGTACACAGCATGTGAAGAGTGTGATAAAATCACTCACTAAACTTATCTTTGTAAATTTGTATCCAATCTTTCAACTCCTTTATTAGAATAGGGATAAGATGTCAGAATATCTACAGAATACTGTTTACACAGAGCAAACTCTACCTATAGGAATTACATCTGTAGCACATAATCAGAGATGCATCCACCTATACCACTAAAAAGACAATTTGGACGCTTACAGTACAGTCAAGCCATGTCATGTTTATTCATAAAGCACTTTGTACAATACAGACTGCTTCAAAGCAGCTTTACAGTAATTCAATGTCACAAAATTTGAAAACAATGAAAACTTCATTTTTAACTATAAAGTAGCTCTACAGAAGACAATAGTGGCATTATTGAGCTCAATTTAATTTAAGCTTCACATTTTATACAAGTTCTAAACCCCAAATAGCGCAAATACATCATTTATAATTATATGTTCTTTACATACAGTTTTTTCAAACTGACAAACGAGACAAATTACTTTCTGTACTCTTATCATAAAACACGTAGCTTGGAGCATCAACTTTTGCAACTACGGAGGATGTGTTTAAGCGTGTGTGCTTGTGAAATCACCTGACAGATACGAGTCAGGAAAATTGTGTTCTGGATGAGCACAGTCATACATCCGGATATACAATATGACAAAGACATTACGCACACATGCGATTCAGTACTCTCTGCAAGATCTTCTAGGCCCTTGTGATGTTTTGGACAAAAGAGATTAGAAGGTGGAGTTAAAACTGAAATGTTAGCAGACAATAACTTTGTAAAGACATTCACACATTATCATTCCCACTCATGTCAGAGTTGAAAGACAAACCACATCACAGCAATAATGCAGCTGTGAAATGCTAACAATCAGTGCAGACTAAGGGTGTGTGATGTTGACAAAAAAATGATATCAGGATATTTTCTGAGATTTTGTTGAGAACAATAATTAGGTTTTTCACTGAATGTGTTTCTGTACTGGTTATATTAGCTGGTTTAAGCCTGTCATTGACATGTGACACTCGAAGAATTTCATATTCTCCACATAATTTTTCTAAATTTATTAGATTTTTGCATCTTATTTTATGTTAGATTCTTACGTTTAATCAATAAATTCAATTGGAATAAGACACAACTTTTACCAATCAAACCAATCAAAATAATATTTGAATATTGAAATATGATGTTTTAATGAAATTATATTTTAAATATGAAACTAAAACCACCAGTAGGTGGCAGTTCACTGCATTAATGAGTGAGTCACTGAGTCATTAATTCAGCTGATTGATTCAAATGGCTGATTGATTTAGGAATGAAGCAATTGACTTTCTTTATGAATGGATCATTGAATCATTGATTTGTTCAAAAATGCTAATTCATTCAGTAACGACACACCACTGTTTGTTGATGCACAACAGCTCTGTTGCGGCTTTGTTTGGAATGATTTTCATTGGCGAAATAGAGCAAAAACTCACAATGTTCATTTCCTGTTTATTGAACTATTGAAAGAAATAAATATCAAATTTGCAATCATGCTGATTTTCGGGAAAACAGCACGCTTGTGTTTACGGCATTGCTTAATTGTGTCATACATTTACGATATATGAACTGCGTTACATAAACTGTAGTCTGTCAGGCCCACACACAGTGAAAGTGTTCTTGTTTGTTTTTTGCAGTGAATGACTATGCTTACACATGGTTAAAACAACAATCACAGTATTATCATAGATGATACATATTACACACCTCTAGTGCAGACCTGTGTGTGTTAATGTTCTGTGTGCGTTGCTGAATGAGTTCAGCATTGAGTACAAACCATTCCCTCAGGCCCTGCTGCTGACATATTGCATTATGTGTGTGTGTGTGTGTGTTTGTGTGTGTGTGTGTGTGTGTGTGTGTGTGTGTGTGTGTTTTCAGAAAATCACGCCCAGCTTGTCTTGTGACAGTCTTGAAAAGAACTGTGTACCCTTTGTGTTAGTTTGTGTGTAAACCTTCTCTAGTCTGTTTGTGAGCCTGTTTAGATTTCTCTGTTTGTCGTGTGCATAATTTTGTCTTGTGTGTGAGTATGTTTGTATGTCCTTGTCGATCAGTGAGAGTTAGTAAAATGTGTATCTATTTTATACCTGTTTGTGTGTGTTCTTTGTGTGCATCTGTTGCTGTGCGTCTCTGTTCTCACACATAAAAGCCTTTGGCTTGGGCCTGATGGCTGGCATGCATGTCAATGACGCTGCTGTTGTGTTGTGGAGGTGATATGTGTGCACAGAGCGCTTTAACTGCTGTAAGACAATGCAAATCCTCACACATCACTCACAGGAAAAGCTGCTGACAGACCTAAACAGAGCACTTGTAGCATTTAAAGAAACGGTTTCAATATAAGAATACTTCCTGTGGTCCTAATCCCTCTGCCTTGATTTAGTCTTGTGAGTCTACTTCAGGATATGACTCTAGATTTGTGTTTACAAGAAGATGATGCATATTTTTCATGTTTGTAATCATTTTAAACATCTCGAGAAGTAGTTATTCGTTTAAAATAATAGTTTAGCTTTTAAAAGAAAGAACTACCTTTAAAAAGTTTGGGGTCAGTAAGATTTTTGAAAGAAATTAATATTTTCATTCAGCAAGGATGCATTAAATTGACAGCAAAGACATTTATAAAGGTACAATTTCATGTACATTTGTTGTTCTTTTGAACTTTCAATTTGTCAGAGAATCCTGAAAAATGTTTTCCACAGAAAATTTAAGCAGTACAACTTTTTAAACCATGATAATAATGACACTGTAGACTGGAGTAACGGCTGCTGAATATTCATCTTTGCCATCACAGGATTAAACTTACATTAAGACATTTTTTTTTAAAAAAATAGAACAATTATTTTAAAATGTGATCATGTGTGAATTTGACAGAGTTACTGTTTCGGTTGTATTTTTGATCAGATTAATGCAGTCTTGGTGGACATTAGATACTTTTCAAAAACATTAAAAAAGTCTTACTTACCCCAAACTTTTGATTGATAGTGTATGTTATAGCTAGAACATCATCCTCATGTTGTTCCAAACCTGTACAACTTTATTTCTTCTGTAGAAAACAAAATGAGATATTTTGTGGAATGTCCAAGCTGCTTCTTTTCTGTGCAATGAAAGTGAATGTGAAGAGCTCAGACATTCTACTAAACATCTCCTGTGTTCCACAGAAGAACTGGAGTCAAATGGGTTTGGAACAGCACAAGGGTGACTAAATGATGACAGTATTTTCATATGTTGGATGAACTATTGATTTCGTTGGTTAGTAAACTTCAGTTGTTGTTTTGCCCTCAGGTCTAACACGTTACCCAGCCGGAGGACACTGAAGAATTCCAGATTAGTATGTAAGAAAGACGACGTTCATGTGTGCATCATGTGCCTACGAGCCATCATGAACTACCAGGTAAAACACTCACAGATCTTTGAATCTATATTAGTAAAGACCTCTCATAGGGCTTTCCATTCTCTCCAGATCATAGAACACAATGCAAAATCAACTAAATGCCACTTTTTCGTGAACGCTTTATAATTAGTTCAACTGCTAAATAATCACAAAAAGCACAGTACTACTTAAAGTTATTATAAGTAAGTTAGTGTGATAAACATGCATGAATTAAAATAAATTGTGGGATGTTCTTGGTGTTAAAACGAGTTATTAAATGCAAAGATTATGCAGTGTTTTAGTTTATATTTGATGTAAAATTTTTGAATTACTGTAATACTGAAATTCCTGTAGTATTAAATACTGATTTTTTTTTTTTTTTTTCTGTCATATGACTTGTACATCCAGTGTCAAATGTAAATTTCCCCCAAATCTCTGGAAATGACTGCTGCAAAATCAGTCATTTTGATAGCCGAAAAATCACTCAAAAATTGTTAAGTCCTGGTCAGACTGGTTTTCATACTACGTCACTGACATTTGCTATATCCAACTTCTAACACTCAGAAAAATCTTAACATTATTAGAATTAAATAAAAAAGATCACAAACAGTGAGGTACAGCTGTTCAACAGGTTTCAGTTCATTAGTGAAGACATTGTGGGCCTCACTTATACAGAAAACTCGTACACAAACACACACACACACACACACACACACACATTGATTCATGGAAAGCTGTTTGGTCTTTATCATGTTTTATTTTCAGATAATAAATCTTGAAGATCCTGCCATGTTTACTAATTAGTCCTCTCTCTGTCTTTCTCTCAGTATGGCTTCAACATGGTCATGTCTCACCCTCATGCTGTGAATGAAATTGCACTAAGTCTGAACAATAAGAATCCCAGGTAACCCATTGAGCTGGAGTAAATGTGTGTGTGTATCTCTGAAAGAGAGGTTCCTTTCCCAGAATCCACCGCTTTAATTCATGCGGGTTGTGACTCCTCTTTCAGAGTCATAAATACTGGCAGCTACAACAACAGACCCCTTAATCTCAGTGTGCAGTTGGGTTCTTTACTCCATCTGTGTAAATTACAGAAGTAGGAGAAAAAGTTGATTATTTTGTTGTTTTTGGGGTCAATAAGATTTTTTTATGTGTTTGAAACAAGTCCCGTATGCTCACTAAAGCTGTATTTATTTGATCAAAAATACAGTAAAAACACCAATATTGTGAAAAATTATTACAATTTAAATGAACTGTTTTCTGTTTTAATATATTTTAAAATGTAATTTAATCCCATGATCAAAGCTTGAATTTTCAGTATCATTACTCCAGTCTTCAGTGTCACATGATCCTTCAGAAATCACTCTAATATGTTGATTTGCTGCTCAAGAAACATTTCTGATTATTATCAATGGTGAAAACAGTTGTGAATTTCTGACCCCAAACCTTTGAACTGTCGTGTAAATCTTCAGATGCAGAAGATATTTTTTTGTTTGTTTTATTTGTTTGTTTTTTGGCCAAAATGTGCCGTAATAGCTTCTGTAATCATGACAAAATGGATGTAATATGTGTGATATTGCTCTCTGCTGGTACAGGACTAAAGCTCTGGTGCTGGAACTGCTGGCTGCTGTGTGTCTGGTTCGAGGAGGTCACGAGATCATTCTCTCCGCCTTTGATCATTTTAAAGAGGTACAGACACACTAATGCTATTTCTAACACACACATAAAAAAATATTCAACTTCAGATAATAGAATTACAGAGGCACTGTTTTCAGTTTAAAAGCTGTAGTCTGTGTTCCAGAAGTCACTCAATGATAGTTTAATATATATGATCCATGATAACGGATAACTATATATATGACTGAGGGCAGTGTGTGAAGTTTTAGGCTGACTGTACTGTACAGTAAATAGGTTTAGACACACATCTGCTAAACACATTGTTATTGATTTGTTTAGTTGGAGGATCACAATAGCTTCTGAATGTATTCATATCTCTCTGGTCTGTGTAGGAGAGATCAAGATAGTATTATTTCCTAAGGGGATGATTTGTGAACAAAAAATGAACTACTGTACTGCATCAGGGTGTTTTTGAAATATCAAAAGATTTTATTAGAGGCTAAAAGAGATTGAGCTGGCATCAAAATCTCATTTTCATTTTCTCTGGGCATTATTTTAATGTTCTTTCTCACTGCATGAGCTATTTCTTTATTGCTTTGCAGGTGTGTTCAGAAGATCAGCGGTTTGAGAAACTCATGGAGCATTTCAAGAACGAAGATAATAACATCGACTTCATGGTATGGGTTAGACACATATACATCTATCCAAATATACACATTTCCATTAGCAATCATGATTATTAATACTCTAAATTACATACTACACTGTACCACTGATTGACACTTTCGGCTGTGAGATATAATTATTAAAACAAATAGCTTATTGCAGGAGAGACTCATATCCTACTTAAGATCGTCATTTAGCAGCAATACAAGAAAAGAAAATAATATCATATATAACAGCATTGTTAAATAGGCTAAAATATTAAATAAACAAAGATAGCACAATTTAGCTTGCAAGGATAATGTTCATGTAAACATGCCCGACTGGATATTTTCAAGCATATTACACAGCTGCTTATCAAATAAATGCACATGATGTATTGATTTGAGTTTAAAACACAGCTATATAGAAACAACGGCCAGTTAAGTTTAGCATTTATTATACAAAAACTTTTTTTCTGCAGAATCTAGTAACTGAGCAATCTGAATTAAATATTCCAATCTGCTGTACAGATTTATTTGTGTAGTGCTTTTAATAATACACATTGTTTCAAAGCGGCTTTACAGAAAATCATGATGTTAATGTTCATAATATCTTAATATCTTCATGACTTATAGTTGCATTTAGAACATTATAGGCACATTATAGTTGATAAGATACATTTTGCCACAATATAAACAATCAAGCAGCTGACATTTGTTATATGTGAAATATGTGTGTAATAAGCCAACATATTGAATAAATAAATATGTTGTGTGCATGTGTAAAATGTGAATGATATGTTCTATTTCTGCAGAAATAGAAATCTGCATCGCTTTCTACAGTGCATTTTTTAATTATTTGTATAGCCCCAATCCACAGCTGTACAGAAATATAATTAAATAAAATAATAATTATAATAAAAAAATAATAAATAAAGTAATAATTAATATTTCTATTGCTAGGTATTTTCATTTCTATAGTTAAAACTCAGTTTTCTTCATCAATAAATCAATTCAAAGTCTTCAGTTTTACTGGGTTGAAATTTAGTATGGTGTATATTGTTTTTCAGGTTGCATGCATGCAGTTCATAAACATTGTGGTTCATTCTGTGGAAGACATGAATTTCAGAGTGCACTTACAGTATGACTTCACAAAGCTGGGTCTGGACGAATATCTGGACGTGAGTAAACTTCAGTGCTGAGTCTTCTGATGCTAATGTTCAGTATTGCTCTAACCGTCGAGTGAGCTGCAAGAGGATCCATCACTCTCTCTCTGTCGCTGTCTGTGAGTAGAAACTGAAGCACACCGAGAGTGATAAGCTGCATGTGCAGATTCAGGCGTATCTGGATAATGTGTTCGATGTCGGGGCTCTGTTAGAGGACGCAGAGACCAAGAACGCAGCGCTGGAGAGAGTGGAGGAACTGGAGGAGAACATGTCTCATGTTAGTACTGTTTTTACAGCTACACTCATTATAAACTTCCAATAGAATCCAGAAAAACAATCATTTAAGTGCCATATTCATGAGTGCTTACCATTCAAGGCCTTTTGTTTAACAATGCACCACCTGCCCAACAACATGACCTTACATGACCAGTACTGAGTTCAGCTGAAAGCCTTTAATGATAATGCAACATGATAGGACCCTGTCATGTAGCTTGACCTTTGACCTTTTGTGACAGCTGGGCCATCTGGCCAAAGGATGACTTCCTGACCTGAGGTAATTTCCTCATTAGTGTGGCATTGATTTTTATAGTGTACTGCATAGTCAAGAATTCAGATTAATCAGGATTCATGAATACTAAAGTGATATTGCTGTGAATCTGAAGTTTAATATTTACGCAACCCTGGCTGGATTCTTTTGAGATTTAAGTTCTCTGTCTCAGCATGACTTATTTGTGTCTTTGTGAGTCTGTGTTCTGTAGCTGGAGTCTTATTTCTTGTTGATTCTTGTTTGTGGTTTTCTAGCTGACAGAGAAGTTGCAGGACACAGAGAATGAGGCGATGGCAAAAATCGTCGAGCTGGAGAAACAACTGATGCAAAAAAATAAAGAGCTGGATTCTATTCGGGTAAATGATGCATCCTTACCTCACATCCCCATGATTTCTTGAGTTGACTATACGGTTTGTTACATTATGGGTTCTTCGAGTATATATTATTCAATGCTTAAAATTTATTCACAAAATCTATAGAACCTTCCCTTTCCAAATGTACATTTGTACCACTGTTTACTGTAGTTTCACAAAACCCAAACAGTGCTCATCACTGTACATTATTCCAACAAAGAAACAAATGTTTGTCTTCATAGTCAAAAACATCAAAACTTTCTCTAAAACAACTTTTCTACTGATGTCACCTGAGCCTTATTAACTATTAATGTGAATCTGCTTTCCAGTAGTTAACAAACTAATTTAAGTAACAAATTTATGTAATGTCAATAATAGCAGATATTATTAAATTTGAAAAAAGAAGCATTGGTAGCACTTTATTTTACAGTCATGGTCCGCATTTGCGTAATATGTACTTGTTGTGATTACAATAACTGGGTAATAATTAGGTACACTGTAAGTACACATACTGTAAAATAAAGTGCAACCATTTGTGTGCATGCACATTATCAGATCTGACTTTATTCTAATGGAATACCCATTGTTAATCATCTATTTAATTCCTGAAGGGCAGTGCTGTCATTTTTTCATCTTGTTTTATTTTAAAATGTCGTTTCATATTGATTTGAAAACATTAAATCCTATTAACATTTCACTGTCAAAAAAAAAAAAAAAATCCCTTGCTCTCTTATGTCAGTTAATGGTTACGTTATGCATTATTGCAGATTTTATACTCATCTAAATTGCAGCTTTTGATAAACAGTTTTATTTCTATTAATTGTGCAGCCCCATGTATATATTTAAATGTTACATTTCATTTAATTAATTAGCCGTTCGTCAACTCACAAACCCCCTGCAGTTCCCACATAAACCCCCAGGAGTTTGCTTTAACTCAAAACTCGTGCTCCCTGTGGTGACAGGAAGTGTATAAAGACACCAGCTCTCAGGTGCACACACTGCGGCGGATGGTGAAGGAGAAGGACGAGGCCATTCAGAAACAGAGCAACCTGGAGAAGAAGATCCATGAGCTGGAGAAACAGGGAACCATCAAGATCCAGAAGAAAGCGGATGGGGACATTGCCATCCTGACATCCCCTCCACAGGGGAACGGGAATCTGCCAGAGTCACAGGGCATAGCTGGGGTGTCTGGTGAGGGCATGGTCAGTCACGGAGGTGTGGCTAATGGGGCGGCACATGGCCTGACCATGCCTGATCCTCCACCACCCCCTCCACCTCCTCCTATGCCGGAGACATGTGAGTGACCTCTCCTGATTCTATATACTGGATGTGAGTTTGACATTACAATACAGTCTAATTTATTCTATTCGGATTACTTGTATCACTATGTTTTGCTTGAGGCCACAATCAGAGGTGGACAGTAAATACTCTTTAAAAAGTATCTGTACTTTATCAGAGTGTGCACTACATTTCATAAATAAAAGTTTTCTAAAGAAAAACACCGATAAGTGCAGACACTTGAAAATGTACTTTTAAAGCAGAGTAAAAATACTTCACTACTCTCTGGCCAAAATCCAAAATAAAACTGCCCCTAAAATTTAAGATAAGGGGGCAAAAAAATGCCACTGCACAATTTAACTAAATCTGTTACTACTCTTGCATGTTAAAATTGTAATGGTAGAAGCCTACAATATTCTGATCGATTAGGCTGATTGAATTAGTTGAATAAATGCAAGTCTTTGACATAAAAGGCAACACAGATACATTTTAATAAGGACATTTTTAAGATTGCCCCTTACAATGGTTCAAAAAATGCCTCTGAAAATCAATCCCGGTGCAGCTTATTCTGGTCAAAATACATCCATTTAGACAGGAAGAGAACATCTAATGTAGCCGATATATAGACCAACCACAGTTTGTTTGGCATGTGATGTTTAAAGGGGAGAAATCTGAAATTAGATATTACTCTAAAAGGAAAGTGTAATATACGTGTGCACAAGAATATATATTTTTTAGGTGAATCTTACAAAGTAAATTTTTTCAAAATCAATCAAATATATAAACCGCTAATGGAACCTGCGGTTACACTTTATTTTAAGGTGTCCTTGTTATAGCGTAATTATACATTTAAGTACTGAGTAATATTAATTAACTACATGTACTTACTATATGGTTAGGGTTAGGCTTAGGGTAATTTATTGTTATTATAATAGTAAGTGCATGTAACGTGTAACAAGGACACCTTACAATAAAGTCTTACTGAACCTGCTTTCTCCTTCTTCCTCTTGTGTTTTCCAGTACCAAACGGTCCATCTGCTGCTCCAGCACCAGCTCCTCCTCCTCCTCCTCCTCTCCCCACTGTGGATATATCTGCCCCTATGCCCCCTCCACCGCCCCCCATGGCTCCTCCACTTCCAGGCTGTGGATCTCCCACCGTCATCATGAACTCAGGACTGGCAGGTAATGAAACCTGCTTGACACTAAAGAGAAAACCATAACAGTCATGAACAGCCATTATCACATGCGCAAACTATGATACAGTATACCAAAACAGTGACATGAGAGGAGGAAAATCCCACTGATTTAGACCCAGATGTGTATGCCGCAAACTTCTTAAGAAGCCTGAAGTATGCATTAGTTTGTGCTTAAAGTTCACGCATCAGTTGAGAACGGCTGCGGGTCTCTGGAGCCGCTGTCACACTGTCTCCTCTCATAGAGCACTGATAACATGATAACAATCATCACAGCTCAAGCGGTTTGTTAGGTTTCCCGTAAAAGGTTTAATGTCTGAACAAGCTCAAGTGAATCTGTTCTGCTGAAGCGTGAATCAATCTCTTTGACTGTACAGTATATCAGATTAAAAAAAATAACAACAGATGAAAAGTAAATGGTAATTTTCTTAATCTAATTTATTAATCTGATTTAATCTCTGTACAAGTTTTGTATTGATTTTAATGGAGCAAACACGGATGTCCATTGCACAAGAAGTAATAATTAGTGTTAGAAATAGATCGAGGCAGACTCTAGAAATATTACAGAAATGTGCTCATAAAAAACATTTGGAAACGTCTATGCAAATTCTAGCTATGCAAATTCTCAAATCTTGCAAGACTTACACTCCCTTTGAAATAATTTCATAATATTTAATGAAGTCTCTAATGTTCACCAAGGCTGCATTCATTTGATAAAAAATACAGTAAAAATAGTATTAATGTACAAATTCTAACAATTTAAAATAACGTTTTAAAATATTTTAAAATGTAATTTATTCCTGAATTGTCAGCGTCATTACTCCAGTCTTCAGTGTCAAATGATCTTTCAGAAATCATTCTAATATACTGAAACATCTCTTATTATTTATCAATGTTGAAAACAGTTATGCTGCGTAATATTTTTCAGGAAAGTAAACATATTTTGTTTTTAAAGAAAAAAAAAGTTCAAAGTAACTGCATTTCTTGCAACATTATAAATGCATTTTCTCTCACTTTTGATCAATTTAATGCATCCTTGCTGAATAAAATACCCATTTATTTTAGAAAAAAAAAAGTCTTTCTGACCCCAAATCATAGTCTACGTACATAGTGCAGAGTATACAGTAAATTTGAACAGCTTTTTTTTTTTTTTTTTAATTCAAGCACAATTGCTTTTTATTATAAAAAGCTGTGTTTTACTCCACAGTTTGTTGGTAAGTAACTTCTCTCTCAAATTGATCTTTATCATTGCTTATGAAACAATCTGTATTCAGGATTCAGCGGTAATGCACGCTGTAGGAAAAGGCCAGTCAGATCTTTGGAATCAGAGGTTGTGTTTTGTTTGCTCTTTAACCACATCTTTCTCTCTGCTTATGTTTGCTCTACCTGTTGCGCCGGCATAGAGGGACCCATCAAACTGTACTGTAGGTTTGCTGTGTCATGTCGTGTGTGCTCAGTCTTATGTGTGTGTGTGTGTGTGGTCATGGTATTTTAGTCTCTAAGAAAACACACTCAGTTCCTCTGTAATCTTGATCTGACAGTGACTATGAAGCTGCATTGCTGGTTGTTCCTCTTGAAACTGAGCATGAAATTGGATGCTTTTTTGCAGAACTTTTCCTTACCGTTTAAAAACCAGAGAGGAACATTCTTTAGACCTTGCTTACAGAGTTCAGCAAATAACAGGACTGTAATGCCAACCTATGAGACCACATGTTCCATGAGATGTAAGCTCTTATTTCTACACTCCACAGTGGACAAAATCCCTCTTTCCAGAGCTCAAGCCATGAACCGCAACCTCATGGAAAACAAAACTACAATTCACATCAGCTCCACATCTACAGATCTATTTGTCATTAAGTTGCCATTAAGAACTCTGGTAAACACAAACACAGTCCAAGCGCAGTTTCACCTAGAACACAACTTATACCACAACACAAATACATACTGCATTCCTGGCATCGCTGTCATAGAGTAAAATGTGCTCTTCTACAGTTGCATCAGTACTCTGAATGGCTGCACAATACTGTATACTGAAATATTAAAAAATGCAAAATGGCTTAGTACAATTATCACAGCCAAAATAAAAGCTTGATAGTTTAACATTTTAAAATTAATTAAGATTTAAATATTAGTAATATACAATTAATAGTTTTATTAAATACTCTTTTTTTTATTTTACAGTACAGCTTAATATTTTTATTTAATAATAATTACAATTAAAATATATACACTATATTGCCAGAAGTATTGGGTCGCCCTCTTCTAATGAACAGGTTTGACTACTTTAGTAATTTCTATGAGTACAAATCTTAATGTTAAAGCATATAATGATATTCTAGGAAATTGTGTGCTTCTAATATTATAGCAACAGTTTGGACAGGACCCTTTTCTATTCTAACATGACAATGCCTCTGTGTATAAGGCAAGGTTCAAAAAGAAAATGATTGATTCAGTCAGTGTGGAAGAACTTGACTGGTCTTCATAAAACCAAGTCCTAATCCCAGTTTAACACCTCTGGTGTGACTGTAAATGCAGATCTTGAGCCAAAAACTCATCACCAAACACCAATGACTTGTACATACACTATATAGACAAAAGTATTGGGACACCCCCTTCTTTAGAACAGAAAAATACACTTCCAAATCTGCGGCAACAATGATGGGAACATAATTCATGTATTTAAAAATTGTATTTCCATCTCTGTTGCAACAGTTTTGGAAGTGTCTAAAATGACAGTACCCATATGTACAAGTCATTGGTGTTTGGTAATGAGTTTTTGGCTCAAGGTCTGTTAAAGGTGATTATGTCATCCCCCTTGAGGACTAAAGCTTGTTACTCTCACAGTAACACAAAAAATTGAAGTATGGACAGCATGCTGTATTCACGCAATTCTGTAGAATGTTTCTGACTTTAAGTCAGTCTTACAAATGCCAGAATGTCATTGCATTGATAATAAAATATGAAAGTAAGTGGCATTTGCCAAAAAAAAAAAGGTTTCCTCAAAACTAACTTCACTCTTCTTAGCCATTTATACAATTACTTTTAATCAACTTTTCTCAAATGACCACATTTAACATTTTTATTGTCCCTTTATATAAATAAATGTACATCATAAGGCAGTAAGACAAAAAATGCCATGCCCGCTGTGTAAGTGTTTGATTGTGTTGTGTTTGCATGTTGAAACAGTGTGCAGTGCCATTACAGGCAACTGATCGTCAGATAAGGCGACAGTTGCGTAAATTCAGGAATGTTTTACACACACTGAGAGTTTATTCTTGTTTTTCTGGCCACACTTTCTGCATGGCCTGATATCACACCATCATATTACCCATAACCCTCAGCTGAACTGGAAACTGCTCTCATTCCTCTTTATAGCCTTTGATCAGAGATCAGTATTGTCCGATTTTGAGTCAGCCTTAAT
This sequence comes from Tor tambroides, assembly GCA_021397915.2. Taxonomy (NCBI): domain Eukaryota; kingdom Metazoa; phylum Chordata; class Actinopteri; order Cypriniformes; family Cyprinidae; genus Tor; species Tor tambroides. The sequence goes on along the minus strand of JAFVLL020014293.1, from coordinate 104,126 downwards.
CAAGCATGTTGCAATTTGTATTTGCTGTGTGTGTGTGAGTCAGATTCAGTCATTAACTGGATTATTTTTGTGAAGTGTGAACCTGCATAAATGAAGGAAACCCCACATTTGATGCTGTTTGAGTCACATCCTCATATGTAAACCCAAGAACAGCCATGAGCGTCTGTCTCATTGCCTAAACACACAGGACAGCGATATGGCTCAGACGTGCTCTTTCATAGTTTTCAAATTAGTTTTCAGTCACGTTTCATAAATTTTCTCTAACCCTTCTCCTAGTGTTTATATAAATCAAAACAAACACAAATAAAACAGTTGTTGACATAAGAATATGCAGCCATAAATAGTTTTTTTTTTCAACTGCTTACACACAAAATCTTTACTTTTCACACAATTTCTGAAAACTCAAACACCAGAACCACACACCAAATCTGCAAAACAATACACAATTCTCTGCTTTTGACTAAGTTTTCAATTCCATAAAACACTTTTTGCAAAACACAACACACAATTCTCTATGTAACACACAAAAATCTAACAGGAATTAATATTATGGCAAATGTTTGTTTTTGAGATGTGTTTGTGATATTTTGAATGCAGTGCTTCATTTTGCAAGAGATGTGAGGCATTTTGCATTTTGTGTGTGCAATTCTTGGATTTGTGTGTCAAGTTTTGAAAAAAAGAGGCAAAGCTTTGAAAATGTAAGCATGTGTTTCTTTGATATCTATTCTGAGCACAGTTTGAGACAGAGTTGAGATCTTATTTGAAACTCCAGAGAAGACACGTGAGATGTATTTTTCTCAGGAGAAACATCTGAGAAGAGTCTCCATCTAAGCTAGTCTCTGTTTGATTTCAATGCTCTCAAGGAGAAACAATTAAGACATTGGTGAGATCCCATTTGTGTAATTCTGCAGTCTCTCATTATCATAAAAGTGGCTCACGTGTGATTTAGGATCAGAATATCCTGTCAACAAAATCACATTGATCAGGATATGAGAGACTAGAGCTGTTTTAGGCTGAGAGTGTTAATGCTGACAGTATCAAAGGTCTCATGTTCACACATTTCGCCTCATGTTCCCTCACAAATGTGCACCGGACACATTCAGATCTGTGCCTGCTGTTCACAAACCAGCTCCACGTCACTCAGACTGCATGTTTTGTGTTTGTGTAACTGGCATGAGATTGTTGACATGTGCTTTCTGTCATGTGTGTAGCTGTGAAGATCAAGAAGCCCATCAAGACTAAGTTCCGTATGCCGGTGTTTAACTGGGTGGCGCTGAAGCCCAATCAGATCAACGGCACTGTATTCAACGAGATCGATGACGAAAGAATACTGGAGGTGAGACAGACATTGAGAACATTGAAAAACTTGGTCAAAACATTTGTTTTTGTGATACACAGTATATGATGCAATATGAAGGCATTAAAGTGCATTCGTTTCATAATTCATGCGTAATATGTTGCTGTATAATACATGATCATGTTCAACTCCCCGTTTTGTTTTATATGTTGTAATTTATGATATTCTTTACAGGATTAACTCTGAATTGGTTATTCTTATAATGTATTACATTGGAGGATATCATTATGAAAATGATGCATTACAATGTGTACTCCGATGCATAAATGCATCCTTTTAAGGCATTCATATATAGTACACTACCATTCAAATGTTTTTTGTTTGTTCTTTGCTTTTTTCATCAAAGATTCATAAAATTTATCAAGAGTGACAAGTCTTTTGCATTGTTGCAAAATAAATTTTAAATAAACGCTGTTCTTTTGAACTTCCTATTCATCAAAGGATCCTTAAAAAAAAATGTATCACAGTTTCCACAAAATATTAAGCAGTCCAACCATTTTCAACACTGGTGTTAATAGAAATGTTAATTGAGCACCTAATCAGCATATTCAAATGATTTGTTAAGGATCATGTGACACTGAAGTCTGAAGTAATGATGTTGAAAATTTGGTTTTGCATCAGAGAAAGGCATGACATTTTAATTATCATTTAAATAATATTATTTAAATACAGATTATAATAGAAAACATTCATTTCAAATTGTAATAATGTTCCACCACATTATTCTCGTTGTTGTTGTTTTTTACTGCATTTTTGATCAAATAGACGCAGCCTCAGAATAATTCAAAATCTTTTTTGTATATAGTACAGATATTTACATAGGTGTTGAATGACCCAATGTGAAGAGATTGTGTATGTTTTGCCCTGACTGTATTAAATTCAGTAAAAATAGTTTATTTTTATACTGAATTGTTGGCTTGTTCTTTAGTTCCATGTTGATTTGCTTTAGGATTCCAGGCTGGCTGTTATTTTGTAGTGTCAGATATAAATATCAGTGAATTTAATGGTGAATAGTGACTGTGGTTTGTCTTTTCAGGATCTGAATGTGGATGAGTTTGAGGAGATGTTTAAGACGAAAGCGCAGGGGCCTGCCATAGACATCACCTCCAGCAAACAGAAGACCTCTCAGAAAGGACCAAATAAAATCTCGCTGCTGGATGCCAACAGAGCTAAAAACCTGGCCATCACGCTCAGAAAAGTGGGCAAGACATCAGAGGAGATCTGCAGAGCCATTCAAATGTAATTCACAGCTGACATACTAGAGTATATACAGTAGAAAAGATCACCAACATCTCTTGATTAGCGCCCTAGAAATAGTTTAAAATATTTCTTCATTTATAAATTTTTTTTTATTTATTTTTATGATTAACCATGAAGTTGGGCTCCAAACAGAACTGAAAACCGCAGCTATGTGAACACATAGGAGGTCGTCAGATTAATGAGGATAATGCTTTGATCTCTGAATGAGTTTTTTTTTTTTTTTGAGAAAGTAAATATGCACAAAGTTTCCTGTAAGGGATAGGTTTAGGTGTAGGGTTGGTGTAGGGCGATAGAAAATACAGTTTGTACAGTATAAAAACCATTACGCCTATGGAGAGTCCCCACAAGGATAGCTGACCAGACTCTGTGTGTGTGTGTGTGTGTGTGTGTGTGCGTGTGTGTGTGTGTGTGCAAGGCTTGACCTGCGGACCTTGCCGGTGGATTTCGTGGAGTGTTTGATGAGGTTCATTCCAACGGAAGCGGAGCTGAAAGTTCTCCGGCAGTATGAGAAGGAACGCAAACCTCTGGAGAACCTGACGGATGAGGATCGCTTCATGATCCAGTTCAGCAAGATCGAGCGTCTCATGCAGAAGATGACCATCATGGCGTTTGTGGGCAATTTCACAGAAAGTATTCAGATGCTCACACCGGTAAGAACTGACAGCACGTTTGCTCAAGAATTAAGCAGGAATTTCTAGTTTTCACTCCAAATCTTCCAGGAAAATTTAGATAACTAAGACATGCCCATGGATCTCCTCATTTTTCTATAATACCTGTTTCTTTTCCTCTCACTGTCTCTTGAATTCTTTCATAACCCTTCTTCACATGATGCTTTCCATGAATACAGTGCAAACCCATGTTTTCTTACAACTAAAAAAAATGTTATAAAACTTTTTAATAAGGTAACAGAAACCGTAATGACCGAAAATGCTAATCGTTCACCTCAAACTAAGGCCAAACTAGTGTATTAATTTTACCAAAACTTGTCTAAATACACTTGAAAACACTTTCATTGTTTTAGGGATTTTATTGTTCTAGCAATAAACAGTGAATAAACAAATCAATTAAATAAAATTTAGAGTTTATTTAAGCTCAAGATGTAGCTAGTTTAGGACCAAATATTGGTTTGTAGTTACTGATGATCTTATATTTCTCTCAAATTAAAGATAAATACTTAAATACTACTACTGTTCAGTGATGTTTCTTGTAATAACTGGTGACGGATAAACAGGTGTACTTGACAAGTGCAGTCAATACTACAATATGTGAAAAAAATGAAAAAATTAAATGAGTAAAAAAAATGTTTGCTTGTAGCATACAGTTGAATTGGTGCATATGACATCACTTTGGATGTTTCACAATTTTTGGTAACACTTTACAATTTTTAATGTATTAAACTAGTAACAAGACATTTGTTACAGTACATATTCATTTTTGTTTACGTTAGTGAATAAAATACAACTGTATTTTGTTAGATCATGTTAGCTCAGATCTATTATATAATATTAACAGAAACTACTTTTCATTTTTTTTAAATTATTTATTAGTAATACTTTATAAGTGCTGAGATTAACATTAACTAAGATGAAGAGATGCTGTAGAAGTACTGATACTCAGTTTTTTAAGCTAGCATTAAAAGTAGCTAGTTTTAATGAAGAAACCTATAATGGTCAGCTGAACCTTTGTACAGGTTCTATTATTGCCTTTTGTTTTCGTCTCAACAGCAACTTCACGCCGTTATTGCAGCATCTGTCTCCATCAAGTCCTCACAAAAACTCAAGAAGATTCTGGAAGTAAGTGTTTCACTTCTGCTCTGATTCATTTTTCTCCAGACTGTGCGTGTCTTTATTGAGCGTGTGTTTCTCTCTCAGATCATCTTGGCTCTGGGAAACTACATGAACAGCAGTAAAAGAGGAGCGGTGTACGGCTTCAAACTGCAGAGCTTAGACCTGGTACAATTTATTTATACAATCTGTTAAAGTTAAATCCTTATGAATTATGAATGGTCAAGAAAAACTCCTCTCCCCCCCATTTATTACAATCCTTGTTGTTGTTTATAGCATGCAGGGTGTGATAGGACATTCAAACCACCATGATAGATTTTAATAATAATATTATAATAACGTTGATTTAAATGGCTGATGAAAGTAAGTTGCACCAAATACCTCTGGAATATTTCATCTAATCTTGTTGCATTCTTCTTCTGAAGTAAAACGACACATTAATATTATGTCCTTCATTTGTGATTTAATAATTCATGCAGTTGAGGGTTTGCATGTTTTCCTGTTCCAGTTATTAGATACTAAATCAACAGACCGCAAGATCACTCTTCTGCACTATATCGCAAATGTAGTGAAGGAGAAATACCAGCAGGTGTCGCTCTTCTATAACGAGCTGAACTATGTGGAGAAAGCTGCAGCAGGTATGAAACATGCCATACGTCAGTTTGATTATATTTGCAATAAACAGGGCAGGCCATATTTGCTCAAACATCAAAGTTTGACAGAACAGATCTCAACTAAATGAGTTCTGTCTGTGTATTCTTTAGTCTCTCTGGAGAATGTCTTATTAGATGTGAAGGAGCTTCAGAGAGGGATGGATCTGACGAGGAGAGAGTACAGCATGCATGGCCACAACACACTGCTCAAAGATTTCATACAGCAAAATGAGAACAAACTCAAAAAACTTCAGGATGATGCCAAGATCGCTCAGGTGCCGCGAACACAGCACACACATCACCCAAAACACAGCTCACTAAACCTGCTTCACTCTCAGTTAAAGGGGTCACATCATGAGGAATCTTGTTTGCCTTTACCATTTGATATTATCATAAAATCATAAAAACATAATATAAATTTCAAAACTCAGCAGTTCCTCCCCAGTTCAAATGGAGCATATATTGAAAATAAGCTGCAAATTGGCTTATCTAAACTTCCACAACTTTCTTAAAGGTAATTTGAGCTTTGCTTTACCATATTTGATGTATGTACAGATATGCATAAAAGCCTAAATTAAACGTGTTCATCGTATTAAGCAATTATGTCTCTTCAGAAGACTTGGAATAAACTACTTGATTCATATAAAGGGGAAATAATAAAAACTATCATATGACACCTTTTGATTGGGGTTGTTATTAAAAATTTAAATTTGAAGAGTCAGAAATTAATTTTCATGTGATTGTCAATGTCGTTTATCTCTATGTCTTTTCATATCTCATTCTCTCAGGATGCCTTTGATGAAGTGGTGAAATTCTTTGGAGAAAACTCCAAAACAACACCCCCGTCTGTGTTTTTCCCAGTGTTTGTGCGCTTTGTGAAAGCATACAGGGTAAAGTGACCAATCACCTGCTTCACTTCATCCAGACACACCATTACATCATCTGATTCACTTTCTTCAGTCGTATGAACCTTAACAGCATTGATCACTCATGTTGCACAACTTCCAAATCCCTCACTGATGGGTATCTTCTCTCTGTCAGCAAGCAGAGGAGGATAATGAACAGAGGAAAAGACAGGAGCAGATGATGATGGAGAAGCTGATTGAGCAAGAAGCTATGATGGCGCAAGAGGATCAGAAGGTACAAAGGAGTGTGTGTGTGTGTGTGTGTGTGTGTGTGTGTGTGTGTGCGCGTGCGTGCATGTGTGTGTGTGTGTGTTCGTTCTTGTTTATGCTACATTGTGGGGACCAAATGTCCCCACAAAGATAGTAAAACCTGAAATTTGTGATATTGTGGGGACTGGCCTGCGGTCCCCATGAGGGAAAAAAAAATATTAAAAATAGTAAATGATGTTTATCTGAAAGTGTAACAATGCAAACAGGTTTTCTGTAAGGGGTAGGTTTAGGGTTAGGGGATAGAAAATATCGTTTGGTCAGTATAAAAGTAATAGAAGTCTATGGAAAGTCCCCACAATTCACAGAAACAAACGTGTGTGTGTGTGTGTGTGTGTGTGTGTGTGTGTGTGTGTGTGTGTGTGTTCGTCAGGGAAATGGATTACTTAACTATAATTTGGGGACAAAACTAGCCTCTGAAGTGAGCTAAATCTGAAACCTAAATCGAAATCCAGAGATCTCATCGTTAGGAAAAATAATTCATGATTCTTTCAATGGACATATTATTTTAAATGTATTATTTTATATACTGTATTATATTATTTTATTTTAGTCATTGTGTTGTATTTTGTTTATTTCATTTTGTTATTTTAGTTTACTTTTTAGTAGGGTTTGTTTTATGGTTACTTTTTAGTATATAAAATTATAAATAAAACACGTGGCAAGTAACTTTATTAACAGCCTAAATGCAACATAATTCATGATAGTCTGCCCCTCAGCAATGTGAATGTTGTGAGAAAAAAAAAAAAAGGCCAGTTCATTTTCTTGGTCAACTGCAATTGGCAAAAAGTTCATTTTGAACACTGTGTGTGCATGTACCTACTTAACCTTATTTTGGGGGCAAATTTATAGTTAAATATGACAAAATCTCTTTTTGGTGACATCCTCATTTGTAAAAACAGTTAAAAATTGTAATAATACAGAAGGTTTTCTGTTTAGGTTAGTATCTAGAATTCATAACGAATGTCCTCTTTTAGATAGCGTGTGTGTGTGTGTTTCCCGATCCTCTCTGGAGACACAATGTTTACCGTATAATGTGGTGTTTTTCTCTGTAAGTGTAACTGTTTAAACACATTATTTATCTGGTTAGAGGAGCATTTGTAGATGTTTTTAGATTGAAGACACCCTATTCAGCATTAATTGTGGATCTGTGAAATGTTATTGTGTGTGTGTTCAGTCTCCCTCTCATAAGAGCAAGCGTCAGCAGCAGGAGTTGATTGCGGAGCTGAGGAAGAAGCAGGTGAAGGACAGCAGACATGTGTATGAGGGTAAAGACGGAGCCATTGAGGACATCATCACAGGTAACTCACTGTTTGCTGATGGGGTCTGCATGCAGAGGGCTTTAAAACATACTACAAACAGTTGTAACATGTTAGTTTGAGCCACTAACCAGCTCTCTGTGACTGGTGGAAAGCTTTACTGCTCAATAACAATTTACTGACCAGTGTGATTACAGGCTGAATGTGTGTGTGCTGTTACTGCTTACAGCTGTGAGCTGGAGGACAGCTACTAAACACTGTGTGGGTAGTGATTAGTGTAGTCCTAAAGGGGTCATATCACACCTTTTTTTTTTTTTTCCTGAGGTCCACTTGTCAAATCAAATTTATTTGCATAGTGCTTTTCACAATACACATTTATGGAAAATCATGATGTTAATGTTTATATCTCAATGTTTGTCTCAATATCGTCATGCCTTACAGTCACATTTATTAGATTAGAGCTGAGCAAAAATAGAGTTTACATTTTGTAACTATACAAGCCATCAAATCAGTTGAGAAGTCCTATATACTACAAACTAATTACATGAGTGAACTGTATGTGGATAAATTTGGCTATACTTATATATCCAGCATTTTTTGACACCTCCTGGGTTTTTGTTAAAACTTCAAGGCTTTTGATCAAACTTCCACACTTTTATATTCCCGCCCAGAGACAGGCAGATATTTTGGGGGGGAAAAGAGTAAACCTTTATAGATTTTGAACATAGAATAAACATAAGTGACATATTAATGTCATCAAAGGTTGCAGAGGTTTGAAATGAGCTTTTGTTTAGATGGATGGATGGATGGATGGATGGATAGATAGATAGATAGATAGATAGATAGATAGATAGATAGATAGATAGATAGATAGATAGATAGATAGATCATTTCAATAAAAGCTCTCTTCACTGTGCACTAAAGGATTATTTCAAAACCACATTATGTCTGACATGTGAAATGTAAATGTGAATTCATTGATATGACCTCTTTATAGATTTTTTCATTTAAATTCTAACCATGATAAAACAATCTCTAATTATTTTTTGTTCCTTTTATGTAATTCTGGATTGCTATTTTACATGTGTATGTAGGCCTAATCCATATTGAAATAGTTTCAGCTTTATATAATAGCTGCTATAGTACCATGTGAATATTAGTGTGTGCTGTTGTGTGTAGAAAGTGCTAACATTGTGCTTGTTGCTCTGGCAGTTAAACCCTGTGTTGTTTGTGTGTGTGTGTTTCGTCTGGATGCAGTGCTGAAGACTGCCCCCTTTACTGCGCGCACGGCCAAACGCAGCTCGCGTTACTTCAACGAGGAGCTCCACTTCTAAAGCTTAGACTCTCTCTCTCTTAAAGGTCGCTAGATAAAGCTGCTCTCTTTCATTCTCTGTGTGTGTGTGTGTGTGTGTGTGCACGCGCACACCCCTTCACACTTCACATTCCTGGTTTTATTTCCCTGTGGGGCGACCCTTCTGGATGTGGGCTGGCGTATGGATGTGATGTCATGGGCGTGTTCATTTTTCCTTTCTTTTCCAACTAAACTCCTGCATGACGGGGGGTTTGGGGAGGCGAGCATATGTTGACACCGCAGTTTTCTTTTGCATGGAGTGTGTCATAAATTAATATTCATCATTGTAACATGAATGTAATAAGAGGAATATGATGTCACAAAAATCCAAACACATCAGAGTTTAGAATGAACTCTCTGTATGTTTCGGCTGTTTAAAGTGAAGTGTCAGCTCTATTGGTTGACTCAGAGCGCCCTCTGCAGTTTAAATAGCTGGCAGAAGTCTGAAAATATACAGTATGTCACTCTTCCAAAATGATCCATTTTGCCATTTTTGTTACTGTATCATCAAAAGCATTTGTCCCACTTTATATTAAGTGGCCTTAACTACTATGTACTTGCATCAAAAAATAAGTACAATGTGCTTATTGTGTTGATACTGTATTGCAAATCACTTTTGCTGTAATATCATACGGGTAAGGTTAGGGACAGGTTTGGTGGTATGGGTTGGTTTAAGGGTGGGTTAAGGTGTAAGGGATGGGTCAACAGTGTAATTATAAATGTAATTACAGAAATTAATCACAGATGTAATTACATGCTGCAGGTATATTTTTAAATATAAGTACAATGTAAAAACATGTATGTGCACAATAAGTGCATTGTACCAAATGATTAATGTAAATGTAAGTACATAGTAGTTAAGACAACCTAATATAATGTGGGACCAAAACATTTTTTAGATTATTATTATACACAAATTGCAGAATGATCCATTACTCAAAATCACTTCAGAAACAGTCATGTTTGTGATGCTGGCGTGTTGGGCATGGTCTGTGACATTATTGTTTGCTCATGTGTTCATTTGTCCATGTCGTTGTGAGTATATATAATATATAATGTCGTTGAATTTTGGAACCATTCACATTATGCTGGTTTACTGCATTTTTTCACTCTTCCTCCATCTTATCCTGCTCTGATGGGAAATTTCTAATATCACATGACTCCATGTGTTGCACATGTGTTTAACTTGTAGCATGTTGGGATGGTTTTCTCTTATAAGCATGTTCTGTTCACTTGCTTCATTGTATGCATTTGCACGGGGTGAATGACATTTCTCATTCAGATTTACTTCTGCTGTTACATTTAGGGTTAAATCTCACCAAAACAGCCTGTCCAGGTCATAATTTAACTCAACTAATTTACAGGCTAATTACAGGCTTCCTCCTCTTTATGTAAAATACATTTAATTACTACTGTTATGAAATTTGACTGGGAGGACATGTTTTCATGAGATTCACTTGCGTAGCATTGCTTTTAGTTTTCACCATGCACCATGACTGCTTGAGCTTCACTTACTGTTCATCCTGGCCTATAACAATGCACTTCTGGGAGGCTTGACACATTATCATTGGTTTCACTGTTTAAACATGAAATGACCAAACAGACGTCACTTTGTTGTATCTGGACGCTGGAGCCATTGCGCAGAGCAGCTTGAGTCATAGAGTTGATTTACCGCAGTATCAGCAGAGCTTCAGTAACACCCTCCAGCGCCTGCCTGTGGCCTTTGACCTTTCCTCTTTGAGCCCTGGGCAGCTTGGCTCCCTGTGCCGCGACTTGCGTCCGGTCCACTCTGCTCCGATCTAACCTCCATTTTTGTTTCCTCTCCACTCAGCCTTAAAGAAGAATAATATTACTAAATTTCCCAATGTGCACTGGAGGGTAAGGAACTCTTCCAGTAGTACCCCAGTGGATGCTACTCAGACCTGGCAAGCATCTCTCTCTTTATTATTATTTGTCTTTCATTCTTCTCCATCCATCGTAGATCAGTTGCTTTTGACACTGAATACAAAAGCCATCTTTTTGTGTTCTCTTTTTATCTGTCGTTCTACTTAACACACATCAGGCCTATTGAGTTCTGACCCTCAAGGGCCGAGTCTCCAGGTACTCATGTACATCACCCTGTTGAACTGATTTCATTTGTAAATTAGTTTGATTAGGCGATGCCGTGACCCGAGACACAGGGACTCTGCCTGCATAGTCTCACATTGAACTGACCCACAGTTAGAGATAGTTGACTTTTCATTAGTGCCATTAAAACCTTGCAGTAGGTACACTGACCCCAAAATGAATTAACACTTTAAAAATGTCAGAATGTCAATGCATTACATGTAAATAAATTTATTAAAAAGAAATATAATATATTTCACTAAAATAACTTCTTAGGTTTGAAATAATAAACCAGTAGTTTAATTACGTTACTATGACAATTATGTTAATATGACATGATATGATATGATAATGTTTTTGGTCTTGGCAGACTAGATGAGAGCAAGTATGGACACACATGCTGTGAGCATATAACATTTGCTGCTGCTGCTGAATGAATACGCATTTCCCGCAGCAGATCTAGACAGGTGGAGCTGGGGGAGGTGGAGGTTTTTTCATACCACACTGCAGGACCAGCTTACAAAGAACACTGAACCAGACTATTTAAATGTTAAGCAAGCAATCTCATTGGTGCCAGAACCAGTTAAGACCAATCAGCTTGTGCCATATAGTAAATTATGTTATTTATAGCAGACTGCATGTAAAGGACTATGTAAAATCAGCCTGAACCATCTAGAGCAGGCATGGGCAAACTCTGTCCTGGAGGGCCGGTGTCCCTACAGAGTTTAGCTCCAACCCTGATAAAACTCACCTGCCTGTAGCCTTCTAGTAATCCTGAAGACACTGATTAGCATGTTCAGGTGTGTTTGATCAGAGCTGGAGATAAACTCAGCAGGGACACCGGCCCTCCAGGACTGAGTTTTCCCATGCTTGATCTAGAGCTTCCTGACTGAACTAGATATATGTACTGTAAATAAAAAGACACTGAAGTATGCTTTGACAAAATCAAGACATTTATTGTTACCACAAGTCCATGAATGCAAATGCTTCTTGCTACGCAAACTCAATTTATGAATCAACATGAATTCTGATGTGAGACTGAAGGGAAAAGACCATTTAGCCATGCGTTCTGACTAAATATATATAATTATATATATTATATATAATATGCACAAAATGGCAATTATACTTGTCTATTTACAAACAAACTGAGTCACTCATTCTGCAAGTTTCATAAATATGCCAGTAGGTGGCAATCTAATCATTCATTCAGACAATTTGTTTAAAAAAAAAAAACCCTGATTCAGTCAAACACTATTGTGTGTTGTTGTGTGTATCTAAAATTTATGCAAAATTCACATCTTGTTTACTGAACTATTTTTACAGCTGTGATTATCTGCAGCTAAATCACAGTCTCTTGCTTGTGTAGTACAGACTAAATATTAGATTAATTTATATTACAAGAAATGTTTTACAAGGTTAACAAATTTTACGTTTTTTTTTTGGTTTGTTTTTTGATGGACCCTTAAAAGTAGTACTTTTTACATTGCAGCACACTCGCAGTTAACTGATTCTGTGGTTACTTTGCTAAGATAACTTGAGGAGAATTGACTTACATTTATGCATTTAGCTGACACTTCTATCTAAAACAACTTAAGACTGCATTTAAAAATGTTGACAACAACATGAAACATTAGCATATTTCCCGTCCACTTATACCTGGGAAAACTTGAACCGCTTGAACCATAACTGACCAATCACCGCAGATTAGCGTCACGCAAAGGAGGGGTTTGGAAAAATGAATTGTTGAGCGAATCGTTTGGGAGTCGTTGAGCAAGTAAGGTAAAAATAAATGCATATAAGACAATGAAAGTGTTTTTTGACCTTGCATGCATGTCAACCTGTTGTTGGGGACTCCCAAAACCAAAATATGAACCTTTCATAACCCATAATACAGGCACTTTAAAACCTCCAAAACACAAGTGTATTAGAAGGTGTTTTCATAGAACAAAACTGAGGTACTTCCTGTAGCATTTGAGCATAAGATAACACTTGTATTATATTTTGTCATATAATGCAGTGACATTCAGACATTTTATGTGTGATTTCAAATACATTTCGGGGCCACTGTTAGTGTTTTCCCAACCACCTTGTTAAAAACAAGTTCCTAAAACGAGGCAAACTCCATAGTTTCCATTCCCATTTAATTCAGAAGCTGAAAAAAAGTACTTAATCCAGTAAAAACTCAAGCTGCTTTGCCCAGTTGACCACCAGCATGCCCAGAGGATCTAGTCTCAAATACTGACATCATTTTATTCTGTTCCTCCTGCATCAGATCTGAGAAACCAGCCTTACAGGCGTGCTGATGCCGTCAGGAGGAGCATTCGAAGACGTTTTGATGATCAGAATTTGCGGCCAATGAACAATGCAGAGATGGTCATGTGACGAGGGCAAAGTGGATGTGATTGGATGGGCTGGAGGAGTGGAGGAGGAGCTAATGAAGGACTGATGAAGATGACAGCAGGTCTGAAAGCCAAGTGCCTACATTTAACATCTGTCCCATCAGATGTTGAATCATACATGTGTTTTAGTCAGTGTCTTCTGTCTGTGAATTTTTATATGATAAACGATGTCTTGATCTGTCTTTTATCCTATGGCGCTTCAGTTGTATGGCGAGATCAGTGTTTTTCTTGAGAAAGCGTCTGAATGTAAAACTATTCCAACACTTTATGTATCATGAACCTGTACAAAGGCCTCTTACATTCCAGTGCTTTCACCACAGATCAAAACCGACCAGGCGTGTGTTTTTTCCAAAATCTACTGGTCAGTCTTAAAGATCCCTGTAGGGTCTTCACATAGGGGGCGCATTCTTGTGTTTAAAAAAAAAAACAGACAGATAGATAGAGCCCAACAGAACGGAATACAGGTTGAGAAGCATTTGAAACGTTTAAAAACTTTTGTAAAAGTTGTAAAAATATGTTGATGGCTTGAGATGCTGTAGGGTGCAACACAGCGGACAAAGATACAATAATAACATTCCTGATTTGAAGGTATTTAAATGTGTTGCTCCCAATACCCACACCTGTGGTCTTGGCCACTTGAGAGCATGTGTACACAATAGGAAGTAAGTACACAAGACTGTCCCAGGTCTGAAAAATGCCAAAGCACCACAATTAAATTGTCATCTGAACAGTCATTTACAAGTTTATTTTTAAAGTGCAAAGTATTTAAAATCAAAATGTGTAAATAAAGCTCTCTAAAAACTTTTTTTTTTTTTTTTTTACAAAACTGTTGTGTGTCCCATTGAGTAATCAAACATTCCACACTGGTTACCCAATGGGACCTACAGTCTTCACGCCCACTTGAAAACATGGGCCAAATACAGGAAATACCAACGCTATCTCACGACCAATTCATATGAATTTGCGTATGAATTCGTACAACCTCACTTGTACTATTTTGTATGATTTTTCTACACCCCAGTGGTGGGTACGAATTCATACAAATTGGGGAACTTGTAAAATATGTACGATTTAGCAAAAATTAGCCACTTCATGAAATATGTACAAATTGCCATGAGATCAGGTTGGAAATACATCATCCTAGTGCACAAGTGGTCACATACAAAGATGGCAAGTGTGGGTACTGGGACAGGCCCTTTAAAAATCATTATAAACTAACAGACTAGTCAGTCGTCTGTTGGACTAATTGACATCCTGGTCCAACCCTAATCAGAAGGTGTTGATCACAGTCATGGTGGAGTTACTGCAGGGGGCCGTGAACGGATGTTGCACTATTGGGCCACAGAATTAGATGAAGGTTAAGTAGGACAAGGTATAAGGAAAGTTGTGTTATATAAAAAATGATGTTAAGTGCATGGGACAAAGGCAAATGTGAAATATAGACCAGAGCCAGCAGAACTCCAGTACCTCGTGTTTCTGAAAGACTGCTGACAAGTCTTAATTAGAATGCTGCACAAGTAAGACTGCATTAGGTTTTGGTCCTCAAACTGTGGGTTGGTTAGGATTACCTAAACCAAAGTGCAGAAAAAGTCTAGTACTTCTGCAGCCTTTACAAATTAAGGAGTCTAGCATTTTCAAAAGTTCACTGACTAATTAATGTTCCATGTTCAACAGGTGAAGCTACGTGCTCTGCCAAAATCTTGTTTACATTAAAGCACTTCAAATGAAAGTTTATGAGGCAAGGCATTGCGCAGGAACAAATGTAAAAGTACAGTTTTTAAACTAAAACCTCAAAGACTTAATCCATGTTCACTTGACTACTGTGATAGAATCAAATACGTCTGTTTTAAAACCAATATTGTCTTAACCAGCAATATAACACTCCTGTCGAAAACGTGTAACTGGATGACTTTGCCAGAAGTTACCAGGGTTAACATAACCAGAAGTCCACAGTAGTCTCTGTGCTAAAATTACAAAACATGTCAGTTCAAAAAGTGCTTTAACAAAAATATGAACTTTGCATTTTATGTCTGCTTTTAAACCCTTGTACACCTGCTCTATAGACTTCCATTGGAAGTGCACTGAGGTAAATGGAATATTGTTTTATACACAGAGGATTGAATATGGAGTGTGTGGTAATCGACAGATGCTATCTATTCAGATGTTGTTTTGAACACAGAATATTCCTTTATGAATTTAAGCACTTGCCACAACTTACTGCATTGGTGACATTGGCTCTTGTTCTTCATTACACAAAATCAGGTTGCTTATAGGATTCAGTTGCTGTAACTGGGCTTGTTCTGTGCGTTCTAGGTCTGATAATGGGAAACAAGGCCTGTTATATAAACTGAATTTTGTGTGGTTCTATAATGACCTGCACAAATGAAAATTCACATTTCTTGAGATGTGTAATTCTATTTAAAAGCAAAAATATAAAACCACAAAAAAAAGCGTTTGTTAAATGTACAGATATTTTGCTATAAAATTGTTGCATCTTTTTAATCTTCTAATATTGTACATATTGTTTAAAAACAATACTGTTTAAAAATCATTCTGTACTACAACATTTGAATATTTTAACTTATAGTTTTCTCTTTTTTCCTGCATTTTGTATATTTAATAAAACTGAAAACCTGAACCAGGTCTTTTAGACATGCAGCGACATCACACTAGAAAGTCCCTTCAGGATTAAAACATGTCAGAAATCAGATGCAGTAGTAGAATTATAGACGTCTGTCTCATCTCGCTACATTCCACTTATAAAAACTGGATTAAACTGGCATTTTTTTTTCCCTAAAATCAATGTATCTTAGGCATTGAATGCTTACAGTACTGCAAAAAAGATATGTTCTCAGATTTAAAGTTAGATGACTTCTCAATGTCCAATTAAACTATTTACACAATGCTGGTCTTCTGTGTTGTTCTTGAGTGAGTGAACAGAAGTAGGATGTTGCCCTCCAGAAAGCCTGGTGCTGAAATTTAAGGTCAATATCCAGGCTGCAATGCAAATATGGCAGATCAAGTCAATGCATTTTCACAGAATAAAAGACTTGAGGCCTGTTGTATGAAGCCCATTTCTGTGGCTTCCCAAGTAAACTTGAATTTGGTTTGAGCAAACTAAACAGGTTTTTTTTATTAATGTAGATTGTTTTTTTATTTTTGACCACCATGGCAACTTTCCCCAAAATACTCAACAGATCATTTATTATAACAGCTGGAAAATGTCATTTTTGGAGTGTGTCTAAAAAAGAGCTGATTTGGAGTGTATCGCTTTAAATGCAAATGAGCTGCATATTCGTCTCCAGAAGAGGGCGTCGTGTATATGTCTTTCTGTATTGCATATCTACAGCAATAAACAGCCGGTAGAAGCAACATAACTGAGAGCCAGAGAACCGGTGTTTAGCCATAAAAATGGGAAGCCAAATGCACTGAAAGTGGGACGAAACAGCGCAATGTTACCTGTCATCGGCGCGGATCAATTGACCGAGCCGTGCGACCGCTCTACCGAGCGAATCTCGTGCTACGAACGGCATGAACTAATCTCACAACCTGAGCAGTTAAAAATTCTTAATGTACGCACACAAATACAGTTAAAACGCTAAGCACTATAACGACATGACATTCACAAAGGAGTCTGGAGTGATACGCGTATTTAGGTAGATTTTTAGGCACATTGTAAAATGAAAGTAACCCACAGCGTCCTCAGCAGCTCGGATGTTGGGAGAAAATGAAGATTCTTATGTTCAGTCTTATAGCCAAACACAGAGCACAGGGATTGCTTGCGAGACATGGTTGACATTACAGCTGCTCGGAGAAAATGGAGGTCAGTTTACAACCACTGAGGGCAGAAACTATGGCAATTCTGGGCTGTCAATCAACCCCAACAACAAAAAATGTTATTCTAAATGTTTTTCTGATGCGAGACTTTCATTTTAAAAGACATGCATGAAAGCTGTTGAGACTTCTGTCAGATGCAGTTTAACCCTCTGTCGCATTTGGACCAATCAGACACACATTGTTCATTAGATTTAACAAATCAATTATTCCTTAGATTAACACCCAACACCAGACTCGGTGCCTATATGT
>JAFVLL020014293.1:31939-86596 GCA_021397915.2 Tor tambroides | reverse complement strand
CACTGCACGAACCAATGGACATGCAGTTTCACTGCGTGATTGAAAAGGCTTCAGTTGAAGAGGAAAAAAGAGTTTTTCCCATACAGCGTCTTACGGCGCAGTACTCGTTCCCATATCTCAGGGAACCGAGGTTACGAAAGTAACTGAGTACGTTATCACACCCTGATGCCTCAACACAACACACTATACGCTAGTGTTTAAAAGAAGTCTCTTAACTCATTAGATTATTAAATATACAGTAAAGTTAAGTAAAAGTTTTTTGTTTTTTTTGCAATTTAAAAGAACTCCTTTGTATTTTAATATTTGAATTTGAATGCTGAACTTTCAGCATCATTAATCCAGTCGTCAGTGTCGTGATCTTTGGCATTTATTTATTTATTAAATAATTAAAAAACAACTACGCACATTTTCAAAAACGTGTTCATGCTATACACATATATAAACAAAACTTTTATTTTATGAACGTATTAATGCATGTTTCTTCAGTGAATTAGAATTCTTCAGTTAGAATTATAATTTTTGCAGTGCATGTAAGCAAATGTTCCATGACCACAGATAAAGTATGTTTTAGGAGGTTGTACAAGAATAAAATAAAAAAAGCAATATAATATTCTCATTTTGGCAAGTCCTGAGCCCTATCCTGAGCCCCTGCTGTTGTGTGTTTGACGACAGGTATGACGGTGACAGTTCTGAGAACAGCACAGAAAACTCGGTGGATAAATCTAAACCCTGGAATCGATCGATTGAAGATCTCCATGGAGGAAATAACCTCTCATCATCTGTCACAGGCAACATCTCCAGAGCCAGCAGACATTCAACAATAAGGTGTGAACGCGCAAACAGATTTTTTTGTTATTATAGCCGAATCATAGCAAACAAGACGCTGATATGGTGTGTCCGACTGCAGTGTGTACGGACTCCATGTGATTTCTGAAAGGCTCTTTTGTATAGTCATGAGGCCTGTAAGACTTTAAATGGCTTAGGAAACAGTGCACCATGTCAGAACACAGTCGACATGTGTCTGTCTGTCCGTCTGGCCGCTGACTCACAAAACCGGCTCAGATGGTTTTATTCTGATGAAGAATGGACGACTGACACATCACCACCATATGAGTATTAATACAGGAACTTCCCTGTCTGTTACTGAGCAGCCTGATGACGGGACAGAAGTATTTACACAGAGCCTGAGGGGATCTGTTTGAATGTGTTCAATATGTTAAGCCCCCTGTCACTTGAATTGGATTAAGGTCTAACCCTTATGCAGTAGTTATATAATTCCAGATTCTAATTTTGGAATTCTGCTCAGTTGTTTTTTTCTGGGCTCATATCTGTTCAGTGGAGTTCTGCTAATATATGTGGAGACATGCGTCTTCAACAGTAAGACAAAGCAAATCCCCTGCAGTGTGATCTGACACCAAAGGCTCAACCTGAATAGGCAAGTTTTATTAAGAAATGAATGTAGACTCAGTATTTTTGTTTATATTTTACTGGCCAAATATTACAATGGTCTTGGAATTAATATTGACATCACAGCAGCTTGGACTCAGCATTATCAGATACTGATGTCAATATGAATAGTAGTGTTGTGTGTTTTTGTCATCTTTGTTATTATTTTTTAATAATAACATTTAAAATAACATTTCAAATGTAAAAGTCTTTATAGTTTTTATAAATTTTTATTTCAGTTTATTTTAGTGCATCAAGTTAAACTAAATCGAATTGAGAAATGCTTCACTGGCAACTAGCTGAAATAAAATAAATTTTAGAAATGTTTTCTTTCATTTCAAGTAACAATTTTTACAACTTCATTAATGCTGTGTACCTTTAAATGAACAAAGCACACTTTAGTCTGATTGTTTTGCTAGAATGCTGAACTGTGTCACAGGTTCTGTTAAATGAATCTGTGTAATTAATGCAGTTGTCACTCTGTCTGCAGTTTCCTGTTATGTGTTCCCATCTGCAGCACAAGGCATGTTCTTTTTGTCCTTCAGATAGAGTCTCCTTTCCTCTCCTCTCCCCTCCATGTCTCTCTAATATGCTGAATCATGGAGGTTAGATTAGAAGAGTGAGTTCAGTAGCTAGCTGTGTACCTGCGGCCTCAAATGTAGCTTGCCCTCAGGTTTTCTGTCAGGCATAATCACTCATTTGACTTGTCATTTTAAGCTGTTTATTGAGATCATGCTGCTGTGCAGTGGATTTATGAATTCACTTCATCATTTCTCACTACTATGAACTTTACATACAGATCAAAGGTTCTGCCCACGTGCATTAGTTTTGTTCCCATGCTTTCCCTCGGCTCTTAGTCATTTGTAGGCTTAAAGTGTGTGCTGTGTTCAGTTTTTTAAAATAATAATTCTCAAATTTCCCAATGCCGTCCTGAAGAACACAGACTCATCCACAATGCCCAAAGTGCTCAAAGAAACGAGGGTACGTCTGCTGCGTTTACTGTTTAGGATTAGCTCAAAGTTTTGTAGATTTTTATAGAATTCTGTAGACATGAAATAAAATAGTATAGTGCTAGACTACTGAGTTATAGAGTTGACTATTAATACATACTGTTTATAATCTCACTTCACAGTAACACTTTTTATGATGCATGTATTTATAATTCATTACAAGGGCTTTCTTAAGGTGTTTCAACTATGCACTCTATAAAATATGTTTAAAATACTTTCAAATATGTTGTATCATCTCACAAATAATCATAAAAGCAGTTATAATATTAGAAATTTTGCGATTTACAGTATAACATGATGAACACCATGTTATATCCACATGCGTTATAATGGATTATATTTCCCAGACGTTATCTTGACATTGTTCATTTAAGATCTGTGCAGTATCTTCCTACATCTTATAAGTTGTTAGGAGTGGTTGTTCATATCTGAGTGTTTCCAGTGAGGCTAATTTCATTGTGAGCTAGTTTAAGCTTGCTAGTAGTCCGTTTACATTTCAAACAATGCAATACAGTATTTGTTGATATTAAAATAAAACATGCTCAACACAAATGTCATATAACACATTCATGATAACATATGGCTGTTTACAAAAAATACTTAAAACAGACAAAGACCACTTATAAATATAATGACCAAATTATAAAGCCTTTTGTACTATGTTTACAAGAACACTTTGACCACTTATAAGATGTAGTAGGATATTGTATAGATCTTAAACAATGCATTGTAATTATATGGGAACTATAATCCTTTATAATTTAGATGGATTTACTGAATACATGGATATATACATAGTGTAAATAATGTGTTATAAACCATTATACTGTTAAAAATTATAACCACAAGGTATGTAGGTAGGTATTATAATGTCTGTTATGTAATAACAGAATAAGAGTAATGCATTAGAGGTACAGGCTTCATAGAAAGTGTTACGCAAGTTAAGGTTTTATCAAAAATATCTGGGACAAAGTCAATTACCTCAGAAAATTTAGGCTCAGCTAGGGGTGGGCGATATCTCTATCGCGGTTACACGCTCAGGTGACGTTGCTGTGCTACGTGGTTATGAAAACGTATCGTTTGCACACATTTTAAAGCATTGTGATTAAAAAACAAGTGATTTTAAGCCACTGAAATACAATCAGCAGCAAAAGAGAACTCATTTCGATGTCTAAATGACGGTGCTCATAGAGCGTGGGAGTATTGAACTGAGTATTGAGTTATTTTTGCTGCTTTATAGGGCTTGAATGGTTAAATACACACCCTTGTATGTCAAAATGTCCATCTTTGCAAGTATTCTCGTAAACACAGTAATTTAGGTCTTAAATGAAAGCGAACAGCTGAGAAGGAAAACACGTGTAACAGTATATTGGATACGGGCAGCTCTTAAAGTGACTGCAGTCTAATATTCCTGCTGTCTGTCATTCATGTTAATCAAACAACAAAAGAGAAAAAAATATCTTTATTGCTCTTGATTAAATAACTTTTGTTGCTTTAATTAGAAGAAATATATATTTAATTTACACAGTGTAGAATATGCAGTGTTTTTATACATTGATTTCTTTATACAGTGTATGTAGCATTTCTTATTTGTTTGTTCTACTGTAGTTTTTTGTCCTATTGCTTGTAATTAGTTTCTTATTCGTGTTTAATAGCTGACTGTTTGCTTGTCTTCAGTGAGTGTTTATTATTATTATTATTATTTTAGGCTAGTATTAGCTTTTTTGTGATATTTGGCACTGGTGACAAAAATTATGAAATTTCTATGGTATCAAGAATTTTGATATCATAAAGACCTTATTTAAACCGAAAAGAATCATATTGTGATATATATATATTGTTACCGTGAAATAAAATTACTCATATCGTGATATAAGATTTTGGTCATATCATCCCTCTGTAGGCTCAGCCCTTAATTTATAATAATAAAGGAGCCCTCATTTGTAGTGATGCACTTCCAGCAGAAGTCTTTGTGGCAATATACTCACACTTTGGAAAGTATATCCATAAGATTCCTCAGTACACAGCATGTGACAAGTGTGATAAAATCACTCAATAAACTTGTCTTTGTAAATTTGTATCCAATCTTTCAACTCCTTTATCAGAATAGGGATATGATGTAACTATCCACAGAATACTGTTTGCACAGAGCAAACTCCACCTATAGGAATCACATCTGAAGCTCATAATCAGAGATTCATCCACCTAATAAGACAATTTGGACTCTTACAGTACAGTCAAATTAAATCATGTCTTTTTATATAGCACTTTATACAACACAGATTGCTTCAAAGCAGCTTTACAGTAATAATCAGTGTCAGTGTCACAAAATTTTGAAACAATAAAAACTTCATTTTTAACTATAAAGCAGCTCTACAGAAGACAATATATAGTGGCCTTATTGAGCTCAATTTAATAAAATTATTTAGCGATCTTATTTGATAGTTTCAAGTACAGTTAAATCAATACAATTTTAAACCCCAAAAACACATTTAGGGGATTAAAAGCTCAAATAATATTTGTTCATATGATCAAGTTCTAAACCCCAAATATCTCAAATACAACATTTATAATTGTATGTTCTTTGCATACGGTTTTGTTTTGTTTTTTGTTTTTTTCAAACTGATGGTCGAGGCCAAATTATTTTCTGTTTTCTTATCATAAAACAAGTAGCTTAGAGCATCAACTTTTGCAACTACAGAGGACGTGTTTAAGCGTGTGTTCTTGTGAAATCACCTGACAGATACGAGTCAGGAATATTGTGTTCAGGAGGAGCAGAGTCATACATCCGGATATACAGTGTGACAAAGACATTACACACACATACGATTCAGCAAGAGCTTCTAGGTCCTTGTGATGTTCTGGACAAAAGAGATTAGAAGGTGTTACAACTGACAAACACTTTGTGAACACATTCACACATAATCATTCCCACTCATGTCAGAGTTGAAAGTCAAACCACATCACAGCAATGATGCAGCTGTGAAATTCTAGCAATCAGTGCAGACTAGGGGTGCGTGATGTTGACAAAAAATGATATCAGGATATTTTCTGGGGTTGTCAATAATGATAATTTGGTATTTCACTGAATGTGTTTCTGTGCAGGTATCTTGGCTTGTTTAAACCTGTCGTGGACATGTGACTCCCAAAGCTTTTCATATTCTCCATATTCTTTGTGGTGGTCAATTCACAGTAGTGACAACAATGAACTTTTTCATTAAAGGGCAATATTTGCAACCTTAAACTGATTTCCAGGGGCATTTTTACCTTTATTAGGGCAAATTTTTCTAACCTTATTAGATGTATGCATCTTATTCTATGTCAAATTCTTACATGCAATCAATAAATTCACTTAATTAATAGTATCAATTTTCTACTGCAGAAGCAGTATTTAGATGTATTTACACTGCAATTACAATTGCATAAATAATGATGACATATCAATGTTTTAAAATCATATTTTAATATTGCAATTTTTTAATATTTTAAATACGAATCTAAAACCACCAGTAGGTGGCAGTTCACTGTATTAATGAGTGAGTCACTGAGACATTAATTCAGCTAATTGATTCAAATGGCTGACTTTCTTTATGAATGGATCATTGAATCATTGATTCATTCAAAAATGCTAATTCATTTCGCAACCAAACACCACTGTTTGTAGTGCACAACAGCTCTGTTTTGGCCTTGTTTGGAATAATTTAGTTGGCAAAATAGAGCAAAAAACAGATTAACTCGCCATATTTATTTCCTGTTTATTGAACTATTGAATAAAATCAATATCACATTTGCAATCATGCTGATATTTGGGAAAAACAGTACACTTGCTTGTGTTTACAGTATTGCTTAACTATGTCATACATTATGTGATATATGAACAACGTTATATGAACTGTAATCTGTGAAAAGTGAAAGTGGATGTGTTCTTGTTTGTTTTTTTGTTTTAGGCTACTTTATGCTTCCACATTGTTAAAACAACAATCACAATATTATTATAGATGATACATATCACACACCTCAAGTGCGGACATGAGTGTGTTAATGTTCTGTGTGATTTGCTGAATGAGTTCAGCATTGAGTACAAACCGTTCCCTCAGGCACTGCTGCTGACATATTGCATTATGTGTGTGTTTGTGTGTGTGTGTGTGTGCGTGTGTGTGTGTGTGTGTGTGTGTTTTCAGAAAATCACGCCCAGCTCGTCTTGTGACAGTCTTGAAAAGAACTGTGTGCCCTTTGTGTTAGTTTGTGCGTGGAAACCTTCTCTAGTCTGTTTGTGAGCCTGTTTAGATTTCTCTGTTTGTCGTGTGCATGATTTTGTCTTTGTTTGTATGTCCTTGTCGATCGATGAGTGTTAGTAAAATGTGTATCCATTTTGTACCTGTTTGTGTGTGTGTTCTTTGTGTGCATCTGTTGCTGTGCGTCTCTGTTCTCACACATAAAAGCCTTTGGCTTGGGCCCGAAGGCTGGCGTGCATGTCAATGACGCTGCTGTTGTGTTGTGGAGGTGATATGTGTGCACAGAGCACTTTAACTGCTCTAAGACAATGCAAATCCTCACACATCACACATGGCAGATGCTGCTGACAGACATAAACACAGCACTAGTAGCATTTAAAGAAATATGGAAAATTTCCATATGAGAATACTTCCTGTGGTCCTGATCCCTGTGCCTTGATTCAGTCCTGTGAATCAATCTACATCAGGATGTGACTCTAGATTTGTGTTTACAAGAAGATGATGCATATTTTTACATGTGTATAATCATTATAAACATCATAAAAGAAAGTACTACCTTTCAAAAGTTTGGGGTCATTAAGATGTTTTGAAAGAAATTCATAATTATATTCAGCAAGGATGCATTAAATTGACAGCAAAGACATTTATATTTTTAAAATTTCATATAAATGTTGTTCTTTTGAACATTCACAGACCCCAAACTTTTGATCGATAGTGTATATTATAGTTACAACATCATCATGTTGTTCCAAACCTGTACAACATTTCTTCTGTAGAAAGATATTGTGCAGAATGTTCAAGCCGCCCTTTTCTATGCAATCAAAGTGAATGTGAACAGCTCAGACAACTTCTTCAGTTGTTGTTTTGCTCTCAGGTCTAACACGTTACCCAGCCGAAGGACACTGAAGAATTCCAGATTAGTGTGTAAGAAAGACGACGTTCATGTGTGCATCATGTGCCTACGAGCCGTCATGAACTACCAGGTAAAACACTCACAGGCCTTTGAATCTATATCAGTAAAGACCTCTCATAAACTCAAAGGATTTCCAGTCCCTCCAGATCACAGAACACAGTGCACAATCAACTAAATGCAGTTTTTTCATGAACCTTTATAATTAGTTTAAACTGCTAAATAATCACAAAAAGCACAGTCATTTTGATAGAAAAAATCACACAAAAAATGTTTAAGTCCTGGTGGGACATTTGCTATATCCAACTTCTAACACTCAGAAAAACTTGTTGACCTTATTAGAATGAAAGACAATTAAAGAAAAAAGATCACAAACAGTGAGGTCCAGCTTTTCAACAGGTTTCAGTTCATTAGTGAAGACATGTTGGGCCTCACTTATACAGAAAACCCATACACACACACACATTGATTCATGGAAAGCTGTTTGGTGTTTATCATGTTTTATGTTCAGATAATGAATCTTGAAGATCCTGCCATGTTTACTAATTAGTCCTCTCTGTGTCTTTCAGTATGGCTTCAACATGGTCATGTCTCACCCACATGCTGTGAATGAAATTGCACTAAGTCTGAACAATAAGAATCCCAGGTAACCCATTGAGCTGGAGTAAATGTGTGTGTGCATCTCTGAAAGAGAGGCTACTTTCCCAGAATCCACCGCTTTAATTCATGCGGGTTGTGACTCCTCTTTCAGAGTCATAAATACCGGCAGCTATAACAACAGACCCCTTAATCTCAGTGTGCGGTTGGAGGGGTTCTTTACTCCATCTGTGTAAATGACAGAAATGGGAGGAAATTTGTTGATTTTGTTGTGTTTTGGGGGTCTGTAAGATTTTTTTTTTTTTAATATGTTTGAAATAAGTCTCTTATGCTCACTGAAGCTCTATTTATTTGATCAAAAATACAGCAAAAACATCAATATTGTGAAATATTATTAAACATTAAATGAACTGTTTTCATTTATTTTTAATATATTTTTAACTGTTTTAATTTATTTTAAAATGTAAATTAACCCCATGATCAAAGCTGAATTTCCAGCATCATTACTCCAGTCTTCAGTGTCACATGATCTTCAGAAATCATTCTAATATACTGATTTGCTGTTCAAGAAACATTTCTGATTATTAGCAGTGATGTTGAAAACAGTTGTAACTTTCTGACCCCAAATGTAATGGTAATATGTAATATGTGTGGCATTGCTCTCTGCTGGTGCAGGACTAAAGCTCTGGTGCTGGAGCTGCTGGCCGCAGTGTGTCTGGTTCGAGGAGGTCATGAGATCATTCTCTCCGCCTTTGATCATTTTAAAGAGGTACATACAAAAATACCATTAATTCAATTTCAGATAATAGAATTACAGAAGCACTGTTTTCAGTTTAAAAGCTGTAATTTTCCAGAAGCTACTCAATGATATTTTGATAGACATGATCCATGATAACAGATACAAATGACTGAGCACAGTGTGTGGAGTTTTTAGTCTGACAGTCCTGTACAGTAAATAGGTTTAGAAACGCACCTGCTAAACACATTGTCATTGATTTGTTTAGTAGGAGGATCACTGAGTGTATTCATATCTCTCGGGTCTGGGGAGGAGAGATCAAGCTAGTATTATTTCCTAAGGGCATGATTTGAGAACAAAAATGAACTACTGCATCAAGCTGTTTTTGAAATATCAAAAGATCTTATTAGAGGCTAAAAGAGATTCAGCTGGCATCAAAATATCATTTTCATTTTCTCTGGACATTGTTTTAATGTTCTCTCTCACTGCATGAGCTGTTTCTTTATTGCTTTGCAGGTGTGTTCAGAAGATCAGCGGTTTGAGAAACTCATGGAGCATTTCAAGAACGAAGATAATAACATCGACTTCATGGTATGGGTTAGACCAGCATCCAAATATACACATTTCTATTAGCAATCGTGATTATTAATACTCTAAAATACATACCACACTGTACCACTGATTCACACTTTCGGCTATGAGATATTGCAGAAGAGACTCATATCCTAATTAAGAGCTTCATTAAGCAGCATTAGAAGAAAATAACATCATATATGACAGCGTTGTCAAAAAGGCTAAAATATTAAATAAACAAAAGCACAATGCACCTTGTAAGGATAATGTTCGTGTAAACAAAACCAAGAAGTTTAAACATTTTAGTATGTCATGAGAGAGTGAGGATGGATATGACAGACATGGAACACAGCTATATAGAAACAATGGCCCGTTACGTTTAGCACTCATTATAAAACAATATTTTTCTGTAGAATCTAGTAATTAAGCAATCTGAATTAAATATTCCAAAGTGCCATACAGATTTATATGTACAGGTGCATCTCAAAAAATTAGAATATCGTGAAAAACTTCATTTTTTTGTAACTTATTTAACAAAAAGTTAAACTTTCATATATATTTTAGATTCATTACATGTAAAGTAAAACATTTCAAAAGTTTTTTTGTTTTAATTTTGATGATTAGAGCTTACAGCTCATGAAAGTCAAAATCTAGTATCTCAAAATATTAGAATATTTCCTAGGATCAATCAAAAAAAGGATTTGCAAAACAGAAAAGTTCAAGTTCTTTAAAGTATGTTCATTTATGCACTCAATACTTGGTCAGGGCTCCTTTAGCACAAAAATTCCAGCATCAGTGAGGGGTGGCATGGAAGCGATCAGCCTGTGGGACTGCTGAGGCACTACTGAGCCTTCAGCTCGTCTGGATTTTTAAAATCGACTGTTTCTCATCTTTCTCTTGAAAATATCCCATAGATTCCATATGGGGTTCAGGTCAGGCATGTTGGCTGCTCAATCAAGCACAGTAATATCATGGTCAGCAAACCACTTGGAAGTGGTTTTGGCACTGTGGGCAAGTACTAAAGTCCTGCTGGAAAAGGAAATCAGCATCTCCATAAAGCTTGTCAGCAGATGGAAGCATAAAGTGCTCCAAAATCTCCTGGTAGACGGCTGCATTGACTTTGGACTTGATAAAACACAATGGACCAACACCAGCGGACGTCATGGCACCCCAAATCATCCCTGACTGTGGAAACTTCACTCTGGACTTCAAGCAGCTTGGATTCTGTGCCTCTCCAGTCTTCCTCCAGACTCCAGACCTTGATTTCCAAATGAAATGCAAAATTGACTTTTATCTGGAAAGAGGACCTTGGACCACTGAGCAACAATTCAGTTATTTTTCTCCTTAGCCCAGGTAAGACGCCTCTGACGTTGTTTCTGTTTCAGAAGTGACTTGGTAGCCCTTTTCCTGAAGACGTCTGAGCGTGGCGACTCTTGATGCACTGACTACAGTTTCAGTCAACTCCTTGTGAAGCTCTCACAAGTGTTTGAATTGGCTTTTCTTGACAGTATTCTCAAGCTTGATGTCATCCCTGTTGCTTGAACACCTTTTCCTACCCAATTTCTTCCTTCCAGTCAACTTTGCATTTAATATGCTTTGATACAGCACTCTGTGAACAGCCACTCCTTTCAGTAATGACCTTCTGTGAATTACCCTCTTTGTGGAGGGTGTCAATGATTGTCTTCTGGACCATTGCCAAGTCAGCAGTCTTCCCCATTATTGTGGTTTCAAAGAACAAGAGATACCCGGAATTTATACTGTAGGGATGGTCATTTAATGAAACGCAAATATAAATATTCTAATATTTTGAGATACTGGATTTTGACTTTCATGAGCTGTAAACTCTAATCATCAAAATTAAAACAAAAAAAACTTTTGAAATGTTTTACTTTACATGTACTGAATCTAAAATATATATGAAAGTTTCACTTTTTGAAATAAGTTACAAAAAAATGAAGTTTTTTCGCAATATTCAAATTTTTTGAGATGCACCTGTATAGTGCTTTTAACAATCCACATTGTTTCAAAGCAGCTTTACAGAAAATCATGATGTTAATGTTCATAATATCTTAATATCTTCATGATTTATAGTTGCATTTAGGACATTATAGGCACATTATAGTTGTGCAATAAAATACATTTTGCGACAATATAAACAATCAAGCAGCTGACATTTGTTATATGTGAAATATGTGCGTAATAAGCCAACGTTTTGAATAAATATGTTGTGTGCATGTGTAAAATATGAATGTTTTACTGGGTTAAAATTTAGTATGGTGTATATTGCAGGTTGCCTGCATGCAGTTCATAAATATTGTGGTTCATTCAGTGGAAGACATGAATTTCAGAGTGCACTTACAGTACGACTTCACAAAACTAGGTCTGGACGAATATCTGGACGTGAGTAAACTTCAGTGTTGAGTCTTCTGATGCTAATGTTCAGTATCGCTCTAATCATCAAGTGAGCTGCAAGAGGATCCATCATTCTCTCTCTATCGCTGTCTTTGAGTAGAAACTGAAGCACACCGAGAGTGATAAACTGCATGTGCAGATTCAAGCCTACCTGGATAACGTGTTCGATGTCGGGGCTCTGTTAGAAGACGCAGAGACCAAGAACGCAGCGCTGGAGAGAGTGGAGGAGCTGGAGGAGAACATGTCTCATGTTAGTACTGTTTTTACATCTACACTCATTCTAAACTTCCAATAAAATCCAGAAAAACAATCATTGGAGTGACATATTTAGGAGTGCTTACCAGTTAAGGCCTCTAGTTTAACAATCCACCACCTGCTCAACAACATGACCTTACATGACCAGTACTGAGTTAAGCTGAAAGCCTTTAATGATAATGAAACATGATAGGACCCTGTCATACATGTAGCTTGACCTTTGACCTTTTATGACAGTTGGGCCATCTGGCCAAAGGATGACTTCCTGACCTGAGGTAATTTCCTCATTAGTGTGGCATTGACTTTTATAGTGTACTGCATAGTCAAGAATTCAGATTAATCAGGATTCGTGACTACTAAAGTGATATTACTGTGAATCTGAAGTTAAATATTTATGCAACCCTGGCTGGACTCTTTTGAGGTTTAAGTGCTCTGTCTCAGCATGACTTATTTGTGTCTTCATGAATCTATGTTCTGTAGCTGGAGTCTTATTTCTTGTTGATTCTTGTTTGTGGTTTTCTAGCTGACAGAGAAGTTACAGGACACAGAGAATGAGGCGATGGCAAAAATCGTTGAGCTGGAGAAACAACTGATGCAAAAAAATAAAGAGCTGGAGTCTGTTCGGGTAAATGATGCATGCTTACATCACATCCTCTTGATTTCTTGAGTTGACTATGTGATTTGTTACATTAAGGGTTATTCGATTGTGTGTTACTCAATGTTGACAATTCATTTCACATTATCTATAGATCCTTCCCTTTAAAGTCAACACAAAATTCAAATGTACTTTTGTACAACTGTTTACTGTACTTTCTCAAAACACATTCCTCAGTGCTCATCAGTGTAAAACTTTGGATTTTAATAATGCATTAATAAATGTTGAAATTAATATTAACTGAGATTAATAATTGCTTCATAAGTATTTTTCATTGTTAGTTCATGTTAAGTAATGTAGTTAACTAATTTTAACAAATGGAACCTTATTGTAAAATGTTAACTAATATTTTTACTCCCTGAAATTTTAAGGTAATATTTCAATAATTTAACATTGCAATCGCATATTCATGGCTCTCTGATGTCGGTTAATGGTCACATGTTATGCATTATTACAATATTATATCCTCACTTTAATCGCAGCCTTTGATAATCACACTAAACTATATTGAAATTTCTGATTTATTTCAATTAAATGTGCAGCCTCATTTATATATTTTAATGTTACATTTGATTTATTTAGTTACTGTACAATCTCCCTTGAGTTCCCTCATGACCCCTAGGAGTTTGCAAAGCCCAGTTTGGGAACCCCTGTTTTAACTCAAACCTCATGCTCCCTGTGGTGACAGGAGGTGTATAAAGACGCCAGCTCTCAGGTGCACACCCTGCGGCGGATGGTGAAGGAGAAGGACGAGGCCATTCAGAAACAATGCAACCTGGAGAAGAAGATCCATGAGCTGGAGAAACAGGGAACCATCAAGATCCAGAAAAAAGCAGACGGGGACATTGCCATCCTGACGTCCCCTCCACAGGGGAACGGGCATCTGCCAGGGTCACAGGGCGTAGCTGGAGTGTCCGCTGAGGGCATGGTCAGTCACGGAGGTGTGGCTAACGGGGCGGCACACGGCTTGACCATGCCTGATCCACCTCCACCACCGCCCCCTCCTCCTATGCCAGAGACATGTAAGTGACCTCTCCTGATTCTAAATACTGGACATGAGTTTGACATTCTAATACAGTCTAATTTATTCTATTCAGATTACTTGTATCACTATATTTTGCTTGAGGCAAAAAAAAAAAAAAAACTACCAAAATCAACAAAACTGCCCCAAAAATTTAAGATAAGGAGGCAAAAAAATGCCACTGCACAATTAAACTAAATCTGTTAATACTCTTGCATGTTTAAATTGGTAAACGCCCACTGCTGTGACTGGCTAAGAGTTGTGTTTGTTTGACAGCGTACCTTCCTCACAGATGGACGCTGCTGTGATTTAGGTTAAAACCGCATAAATACTCATATCAAACAATCTGTTTAAAAGACAAAGCAATAGTGACTACATAATGAAAACAGTTACTCACACTTGTGTTTTGTGACATTAGTGTCAGATCCAATATAGTCGGTAGATCATTTTCGTTTAGTTTCAGTCTTTCTGAAAATCCTGCGTCGAATTGTGCCTTGTTTGTAAACGAATCTGCGGTAAAATGAAGTGAATAAAGGACTAAGTTCTTAAAGGATGTTTTTATAGTACAGTGACCTCTTATATGTCAAAAGATCAAGGGAATTTTGATTTCTCAGTTCATAACCACTTTAATAAGGAAATTCTTCAAATTGCCCCTTACAAAAGTTTAAAAATGCCTCTGGAACTCAATCCCAGGGGGGCAAATATTAAAAGTACATTTCTGACCCTGGCAGCCAGTCAGACATTTGACTCTCCAGCACAAGGCCTGGTCTATATTGCAGAAAGAGAACATCTAATGTAGCCAATATAAAGAGACCAACCACAGTTTGTTTAGTATGTGAGGTTTAGGGGCGAGAAATCTGAAATTTGACATTACTCTAAAAGGAAAGTGTAATATATGTGTGCTCAAGAATATATTGGTTATTTAGATGAATCTCAAAAGCCTTTCACGAAGTGAAAATCAATTAAATAAATAAATGGCTGATGGAACGAACTTTCTCCTTCTCCCTCATCTGTTTTCCAGTACCAAACGGTCCATCTGCTGCTCCAGCACCAGCTCCTCCTCCTCCTCCTCCGCCTCCTCCTCCTCCTCCTCTCCCAGGCCCCGCTGTGGATATATCTGCCCCTATGCCCCCTCCACCGCCCCCCATGGCTCCTCCACTTCCAGGCTGCGGATCTCCCACCGTCATCATGAACTCAGGACTGGCAGGTAACGCAACCTGCTTGACACTCAAGACAAAACCATAACAGTCATGAACAGCCTTTATCACACACTCAAACTATGATACAATATACCACAACAGTGACAGGAGAGGAGGAAAATCCCACTGATTTAGACTCAGATATGCCACAAACTTCTTAAGAAGCCTGAAGTATGCATTAGTTTGTGTTTAAAGTTCACGCATCAGTTGAGAACGGCTGCGGGTCTCTGGAGCCGCTGTCACACTGTCTCCTCTCATAGACCAATGATAACAATCATCACGGCTCAAGCTTTGTTCGATTTCCTGTACAAGGTTTAATGTCTGAACAAGCTCAACTGAATCAATTCTGCTGAAGCGAGAGTCATAATCTCTTTGAAAGTACTTCATAAATGTACTTAAGTATAATTAATTGGTGTAATTAACCTCCAGACTTTCAGGATTTGCACGGTTGTTGGAAAGATTTTATAATATATTTGAAAGAAGTCTCTTATGTTCACCAAGGCTAAAAACTAAAGGTTTCTTGTAGAAAAAAACACTAACTGACCCCAAACAGTACTGCAGAGTATACATTTGAACTTTTTTGTTCGTTCAAGTCTTCACTTGCTTTTTATTATTAAAAAACAGAGCTTTAATCCACAGTTTGTTAGTGTGCAAGTAACTTCTCTCTCAAATTGATCTTTATCATTCCTTATGAAACAATCTGTATTTAGGATTCAGCGGTAATGCACGCTGTAGGAAAAGGCCAATCAGATCTTTGGAATCAGAGGTTGTGTTTTGTTTGCTCTTTAACCACGTCTTTCTCTCTGCTTATTTTTGCTCTACCTGTTGCGCCGCCATAGAGGGACCCATCAAACTGTACTGTAGGTTTGCTGTGTCATGTCGTGTGTGCTCAGTCTTATGTGTGTGTGTGTGTGTGCGGTCATGGTATTTTAGTCTCTAAGAAAACACACTCAGTTCCTCTGTAATCTTGATCTGACAATGACTATGAAGCTGCATTGCTGGTTGTTCCTCTTGAAACTGAGCATGAAATTGGATGCTGTTTTGCAGAACTTTTCCTTACCGTTTAAAAACCAGAGAGGAAAATTCTTTAGACCTTGCTTACAGAGTTCAGCAAATAACAGGACTGTAATGCCAACCTATGAGACCACATGTTCCATGAGATGTAAGCTCTTATTTCTACACTCCACACTGGACAAAATCCCTCTTTCCAGAGCTCAAGCCATGAACCGCAACCTCATGGAAAACAAAACTACAATTCACATCAGCTCCACATCTACAGATCTATTTGTCATTAAGTTGCCATTAAGAACGGCAGAACTCCGATAAACACAAACGCATCTAGCAGTTCAAGCGCAGTTTCACCTAGAACACAACTTATAACTCAACACGAATACGTATTGCGTCCTCAGCATCGCTGTCGCAGAGTGCAATGTGTTTTTCTACAGTTGCATCAGTACTCTGAAGGGCTGCACAGTACTGTGTATTGAAATAATAAAAAATGCGAAATGGCTTTTACGATGATCACAGCTAGAATAAAAGCTTGATGGTTCAGCATTTCATTGTCATGTCATTGCATTGATACAATATGAAAGCAAGTGGCATTTGCCAAAAAAAAAAAGGTTTTGCTCAAAACTAACTTCACTTTTCTTAGTCGTTTATGCAATTTTAATCAACTTTTGTCAAATGACCACATTTTACATTTTTATTGTCCCTTTACATAAATGTACATCATAAGGCAGTAAGACTAAAAATACCACGTCCGCTGTGTGAGTAAGAGTTTGATTGTGTTCTTTTTGCATGTTGAAACAGTGTGCCGTGCCGTTACAGGCGACTGATCGTCAGATAAGGCGATAGTTGCGTAAATTCGGGAATGTTTTACACACACTGAGAGTTTATTCTCGTTTTTCTGGCCACACTTTCTGCATGGCCTGATATCACACCATCATGTTACCCATAACCCTCAGCTGAACTGGAAACTGCTCTCTTTGTAGACTTTGATCAGACGTCAGTATTGTCGGATTTTGATTCAGTCTTAATCAAGCATGTTGTAATTTGTATTTGCTGTGTGTGTGAGTCAGATTCAGTCATTAACTGGATTGTTTTGGAAGTTTTTGTGAAGTGTGAGCCTGCATAAATGAAGGAAACCCAGCATTTGACTCATTCTCATACTGAGACGCTGTTTGAGTCACATCCTCATATTTAAACCCAAGAACAGCCATGAGCGTCTGTCTCATTGCCTAAACACACAGGACAACGATATTGCTCAGACGTGCTCTTTCATAGTTTTCGATTAAGTTTTCAGTCATGTTTCATAAATGTTTCTCCTAGTATTTATATAAATCAAAATAAACACCAATAAAGTTGTTGACATAACAATATACAGCCATAAAATGAATATGAAAAGCTCAGATCATTCTCATGGAAGTATTTGATATCTTGACAATTCTAAACACAGTTTGAGACATTGTTGAGATCTTGTTTGAAACTCTAGAGGAGACACATGAGATTTTTTTTTTTTTTTTTCTGGAGAAACATCTGAGAAGAGTCTCCATCTAAGAAAATCTTCATTTAGTCTCTATTTAATTTCAGTGCTCTCAGGGGGAAACAATTAAGACATTGGTGAATCCCATTTGCACTTTAGCTTTCCTCTGGGAGTCTGCAACTCTGCAGTCTCTCATTATCATAAAATTGCCTCATGTGTGATTTGGGATCAGAATATCCTGCCAACACAATCACGTTGATCAGGATATGAGAGACTAGAGCTTTTTTAGGCTGAGAGTGTTAATGCTGACAGTATCAAAAGTCTCATGTTCACACATTTCCCCCTCACGTCCCCTCACAAACGTGCACTGGACACGTTCAGATCTGTGCCTGCTGTTCACAAACCAGCTCCACATCACTCAGACTGCATGTTTTTTGCTTGTGTAACTGGCATGAGGTTGTTGATGTGTTGTTTCTGTCATGTGTGTAGCTGTGAAGATCAAGAAACCCATCAAGACGAAGTTCCGTTTGCCAGTATTTAATTGGGTGGCACTGAAACCCAATCAGATCAACGGCACTGTGTTCAACGAGATCGATGACGAAAGAATACTGGAGGTGAGGCAGACACAATTTTGGGTCACACACAACTTTATATTAGGTGGCCTTAACTACTATGTACGTACATCAAAAAATAAGTACAATGTACTTATTGTGGTCATATTGTATTGCAAAACACTATTGCTGCTATTGAGGCGGGATACGGGTAAGGTTAGGGACAGGTTTGGTGGTCTGGTTGGGTTTAAGGGTGGGTTAAGGTGTAAGGGAGGGGTCAACAGTGTAATTATAAAAGTAATTACAGAAATTAATTACAGATGTAATTACATATAGGTATTTTTAAAAATATAAGTACAATGTAAAAACATGTATGTACACAATAAGTGCATTGTATCAAATGATTAATTTAAATGCAAGTACATAGTAGATAAGGCCACTTAATATAAAGTGGGACCCAATATTGTTATACAGTACAAAATAAAGCAAAGACATCAGCTAATTAAATGTGTCACTAACTACACAACACATATTCTTATTATAATGCAATATTATTGTAATAATAATTAATAAACATAACATTAAACATTAATGTAACCAACACTGATGTAACAACAATCTTGACGGCAGTACTTTTTTGTGATGTACAATATATAATGCAATATGAAGGCATTAAAGTGCATTCATTTCATAATTCATGCATACTATGTTGCTGTATAATACATTATCATGATCAACACCCCAGTTTTGTTTTATGTGTTGTAATTTATGATGTTCTTTAACTCTGAATTGGCTATTCAGTAACATTTTATTTTAAGGTGTCCTTGTTACACTTGTACTTACTATTATAATAACATTAAATAATGCATAATTACATGCAAGTAACCCTAAACCAACCGTAATCAAACCCTAACTATATGGTATAGTACATGTAGTTAGTTAATATTAATCAGTACTTAAATGTATAATTACACTGTAACAAGGACAGTTTAAAATAAAGTATAATGGGTCATTCTTATAATGTATTACATCAGAGGTTTGAATTATGAAAATGATGCATTACAGTGTGTACACTGATGCATAAATACATACTTTTAATGCATTTACTGTATATTCAGTACACTACCATTCAAAATTGTTTTGTTTGTTCTTTGAAAGAAGCTTTTTTTCCACAAAGATGCATAAAAATTGATTGTTACACAATACATTTTAAATAAATGCTGTTCTTTTTACTTTGTATTCATCAAAGACATCCTACAAAAAAAATGTAAAAGTTTCCACAAAATATTAAGCAGTACAACAATTTTCAGCATTGGTATTAATAGAAATGTTAATTGAGCAGCAAATCAGCATATTTGAAAGATTTGTTAAGGATCATGGTGACACTGAAGACTGAAGTAATGATGCTGATATTTAAAATAGTATTTAAAAAATACAAATTCTAATAAAACATTCATTTCAATTTGTAATAATGTTCCACTACATTATTATTCTTGTTGTTGTTGTTTTACTGCATTTTTGATCAAATAGATGCAGCCTCAGAATAATTCAAGAACATTTAAAAATCTTACCGACCCAAACTTTATATTTACATCAGTGTTGAATGACCCAATGTGAGAAGATGAGATGTGAGAATATATTTGGCCCTGACTGTATTAAATCCAGGAAAAATGGTTTGTTTTTCTTTATATACTGAATTGTTGGCTTATTCTTTAGTTCCATGTTGATTTGCTTTAATATTCCAGGTTGGCTGTTATCATTTTATAGTGTCAGATATAAAGATCAATGAATTTAATGGTGAATAGTGACCGTGGTTTGTCTTTTCAGGATCTGAATGTGGATGAGTTTGAGGAGATGTTTAAGACGAAAGCACAGGGGCCTGCCATAGACATTACCTCCAGCAAACAGAAGACCTCTCAGAAAGGACCAAATAAAATCTCGCTGCTGGATTCCAACAGAGCTAAAAACCTGGCCATCACACTCAGAAAAGTGGGCAAGACATCAGAGGAGATCTGCAGAGCCATTCAAATGTAATTCCCAGCTGACATACTACAGTACATACAGTAGAAATGATCACCAACATCTCTTGATTAGTGCCTTGGAAGTAGATTAAAATATTTATTCATTTGTGAATTATAATTAACCATGAAATTGGGCCCCAAACAGGACTGAGAACTGCAGTGATGTGAATATAGAGGAGGTTGTCAGAGTAATGAGGAAAATGCTTTGATATGTGTGTGTGTGTTTGTGTGTAAGGTTTGACCTACGGACATTGCCGGTGGATTTCGTGGAGTGTTTGATGAGGTTCATTCCAACGGAAGCGGAGCTGAAAGTTCTCCGGCAGTATGAGAAGGAACGCAAACCTCTGGAGAACCTGACAGATGAGGATCGCTTCATGATCCAGTTCAGCAAGATCGAGCGTCTCATGCAGAAGATGACCATCATGGCATTTGTGGGCAATTTCACAGAAAGTATTCAGATGCTCACACCGGTAAGAGCCGACAGCACGTTTGCTGAAGAATTAAAGGGATAGTTCACCCAAAAATGAAAATTCTGTCATTATTTACTCACCCTCAAGTAGTTCCAAACCTGTATGAATGTCTTTGTTCTGTTGAACACAAAGGAAGATATTCTGAAGAAAGTGGGAAACAGAGCAGTTCTGGGGCACCATTGACTTCCATAGTATTTTTTTTTTTCCTACTATGGAATTCAATGGTGCCCCAAAACAGCCTGGTTACAAACTTTCTTCAAAATATCTTCCTTTGTGTTCAGCAGAACAAAGAAATTCATACAGGTTTGGAACTACTTGAGGGTGAGTAAATGATGACAGAATTTTCATTTTTGGGTGAACTATCCCTTTAAGCAGCATTTTCTAGTATTCACTCCAAATCTTCCAGGCAAACTTAGATAACTAATTTAGACATGCTCAAGGATCTCCTTAAAATTCTATAATACCCATTTCTTTTCCTCTCACTGTCTCTTGAGGTCTTTCACAACCCTTCTTCTCATGATGCTTTCCATGAATAGAGTGCAAAACTTACAACTTTTTTCTTACAACTCGAAACTTTATTTTAAGGTGTCCTTGTCAGACGTTACATGTTCTTATTATTATAGTAACAATAAATTATGCATAATTACATGCAGGTAACTCTAAGACAAACCCTAACCATATAGTAAGTACATGTAGTTAATTAATATTACTCAGTACTTAAATGTATAATTACACTGTAACAAGGACACCTTAAAATAAAGTGTAACCAAAATTTGTTAAAACTTTTTAGTAAAGTAAAAAAAGCTTTAATCTTAAGAAAATGCTGATTGTTCACTTCAAACTAAAGTCAAACTAGTATATTAATTTTGCCAAAATTGGCAATGTCTAAATACACTTTAAAACACTTTCATTGCTTTAGTGATGTAATTGTTCCAGCAATAAACAGTGAATAAACAAATACATGAAATAAAATTATTTTATGCTCAAGAATTTATTTAAGCTCAAGATGTAGCTTGTTTGGGACCTAATATTGGTTTGTAGACAGTTACAACTTTTTATTTTCATTATGTATTAGTAATACTTTATTAGTGTTGAAATTAACATCAACTAAACTTGATACATTTTTTAGAAGTATTTTTCATGTAAACTAATATGATTTTTCATGTAAACAAAAAAAAAACCTGTTAACTAATATAAATTGCTACCCAGTTTTTTTTTTGTTTTTTTTTTTACTAGCATTAAAAGTAGCTAGTTTTAATGAAGAAAAATATAATGTTCAGCTGCACCTTTGTACAGGTTCTATTAGTGTCTTTTGTTTTTTTGTCTCAACAGCAACTTCACGCCGTTATTGCAGCATCTGTCTCTATCAAGTCCTCACAAAAACTCAAGAAGATTCTGGAAGTAAGTGTTTCACTTCTGCTCTGATTCATTTTTCTCCCGACTGTACGTGTCTTTATTGAGCGTGTGTTTCTCTCTCAGATCGTCTTGGCTCTGGGAAACTACATGAACAGCAGTAAAAGAGGAGCGGTGTACGGCTTCAAACTGCAGAGCTTAGACCTGGTACAATTTACGATTTACTCAAATATTGGCTGTTAAAGTTAATCCTTAGAATTATGAATGC
Organism: Tor tambroides; assembly: GCA_021397915.2. NCBI lineage: Eukaryota > Metazoa > Chordata > Actinopteri > Cypriniformes > Cyprinidae > Tor > Tor tambroides. Next base: position 64,402 of record JAFVLL020014293.1, on the reverse strand, counting down.
ACAAGAAAAAAAACATCCTATTTGTTATTTATAGCATGCAGGGTGTAAAAGGACATTCAAACCACCATGATTGATTTTAATAATAATATTATAACAACATTGATTTAAATGGCTGATATAAGATGCACTCTGGAATATTTAATTCAATATTATTTCATTCTTCTTCTAAAGTAAAAAGCCACATTAAAATATTTCCTTCATTTGTGATGTACTAATTCTTGCATGTTTTCTTGTTCCAGTTATTAGACACTAAATCAACAGACCGTAAGATCACTCTTCTGCACTATATCGCAAATGTAGTGAGGGAAAAATACCAGCAGGTGTCGCTCTTCTATAATGAGCTGAACTATGTGGAGAAAGCTGCAGCAGGTATGAAACGTCATACGTAAATTTGATTATATTTACAATAAACAGGGCAGGTCATATTTGCTCAGACGTCAGAGTTTGACAGAACAGATCTCAACTAAATGAATTCCATCTGTATTCCTCAGTTTCTCTGGAGAATGTCTTATTAGACGTGAAGGAGCTTCAGAGAGGGATGGATCTGACCAGGAGAGAGTACAGCATGCATGGCCACAACACACTGCTCAAAGATTTCATACAGCAAAATGAGAATAAACTCAAAAAACTTCAGGATGATGCCAAGATCGCTCAGGTGCCGCTAACACGGCACACACATCACCCAAAACACAGCTCAATAAACCTGTTTTACTCTCAGTTAAACCTTGTTTTCCTTTGAAGTCATAAAAACATCATATAAATTTCACAACTCAACTCTTCCCCAGTTCAAATAGAGCATATATTAGAAATAAGCTGCAAAATGGCTTATCTAATATAAGATAATTTGAGCTTTGCTTTACCATATTTGACAAGCTCTATGTATGTACACCAAGATATGAATAAAAGCCTAAATTAAATGTGTTTATCATATTAAGCAATTATGTCTCTTCAGAAGACTTGGATTAAACTGTTTGATTCACATGATGGGGAACTAATGAAATAAAAACTGTATCATATGACACCTTTTGACTTGGATTGTTATTAAAAAATGATATTTCATGTGATTCTGAATGTTGTTTTTCTCTGTCTTTTCGTATCTCATTCTCTCAGGATGCCTTTGATGAAGTGGTGAAATTCTTTGGAGAAAACTCCAAAACAACACCCCCGTCCGTGTTTTTCCCAGTGTTTGTGCGCTTTGTGAAAGCATACAGGGTAAAGCGACCAGTTACCTGCCTCGCTTCATCCAATCACACCATTACATCATCTGCTTCACTTTCTTCTGTCGTATGAACAGCATTGATCACTCATTTTACATAACATCAAAATGCCTCACTGATGGGTATTTTCTCTCTGTCAGCAAGCAGAGGAGGATAATGAACAGAGGAAAAGGCAGGAGCAGATGATGATGGAGAAGCTGATTGAGCAAGAAGCTATGATGGAGCAAGAGGATCAGAAGGTACAAAGGAGTGTGTGTGTGTGTATGTGTGTGTGTACATTTGCCAATTCTTTCTGGTGATTTTTCTGCTTAGAGAAGCATTTATATATGTTTGTAGATTGAAGACAGCCCATTCAGCATTAATTGTGGATCTGTAATTGTGTATGTGTGTGTGTTCAGTCTCCCTCTCATAAGAATAAGCGTCAGCAGCAGGAGTTGATTGCGGAGCTGAGGAAGAAGCAGGTGAAGGACAGCAGACATGTGTATGAGGGTAAAGACGGAGCCATTGAGGACATCATCACAGGTAAAACACAAACTCGGTGTTCTGCTGATGGGGGTCTGCATGCAGAAGGCTTTAAAACATAAAAACAGTTGTAACATGTTAGTTTGAGCCACTAACTAGCTCCATGTGACTGGTGGACAGCTTTACTGCTCAATAACAATTTACTGACCAGTGTCATTACAGGCTGAATGTGTGTGTGCTGTTACTGCTTACAGCTGTGAGCTGGAGTACAGCTACTAAACACTGTGTGGTTAGTGTTTAGTGTAGTCCTAAAGGGGTCATATCATACCTTGTTTTTTTCTTTTTTTTTACCACTTGTCAAGTCAAGTCACTTGTGCTTTTCACAATACACATTTATGGAAAAGGAAAATCATGACGTTAGTGTTTTTATCTCAATGTTTGTGTCTCAATATCTTCATGCCTTGGCTTATTAGTCGCATTTAGTAGATTGGAGCTGAGCAATAATAGAGTTTACATTTTTATAACTATACAAGCCATCAAGCAGTTGAGATATCCTATATATTACATACTAATTATGTGAGTGTACTGTATGCGGAAAAAGTTGGATATACTTATATGTCCAGCATTTTTTTTGCCAGCTCCAGTGTTTTTGATAAACTGCAGGGCTTTTGATCAAACTATTTTTATATTCAGATCAACAGAAGGGTGGCGCCAAAATCAAAGGTTTTGTGGAAAGACGTGTAAACCTTAAATTTCTTTAAACATAGAGTAAACATAATTGAAATATTAATGTCATCAAAGGTTGCAGAGGTGTGAAGGTTTGAAATGAGCTTTTGTTTAGATAAATACGGGGCAGATGTATAGATAGATTTAATAAAAGCTATCTTTTCACTGTGGACTAAAGGATTATTTCAAAACCACATTATTTCTAAAAAAAAAAATCACATGTAAATGTGAAATTTAAATGTTAATTCAATGATATGACCCCTTTGTAGATTTTTTTTTTCATTTAAATTCTAACCATGACAAACCAATGTCTGTAATGAGCCTAGTAATTAAGAGAACAGAATTAGAGAATTATTTTTTGTAATATAAAAGTATTTTTTGTACCTTTTGTGTAATTCTCTTGACAGCTGCATTACTATTTTAGGTGTGTCTGTAACCCATATTGAAATAGTTTCAGCTTTATATAATAGCAATTATAGTACCATGTGATTATTAGTGTGTGCTGTTGTGTGTAGAAAGTGCTAACATTGTGCTTGTTGCTCTGGCAGTTAAACCCTGTGTTGTTTGTATGTGTGTGTGTGTTTCGTCTGGACGCAGTGCTGAAGACTGCCCCCTTTACTGCGCGCACGGCCAAACGCAGCTCGCGTTACTTCAGCGAGGAGCTCCACTTCTAAAGCTTAGACTCTGTCTCTTTTAAAGGTCGCTGGATAAAGCTGCTCTCTTTCATTCTCTCTCTCTCTCTCTGTGTGTGTGTGTGTGTGTGTGTGTGTCACACTTCACATTCCTGGTTTTATTTCACTGTGGGGTGACCCTTCTGAATGTGGGCCGGCGTATGGATGTGATGTCATGTTCATTTTTCCTTTCTTTTCCAACTAAACTCCTGCATGAAGGGGATTTGGGGAGGCGAGCATATTTGTCACCTCAGTTTTCTTTTGCATGGAGTGTGTCATAAATTCATATTCATCATTGTAACATGAGTGTAATAAGAGGAAATATGATGTCACAAAAACCCAAACACGTCAGAATGCTATTGGTTGACTCAGAGCGCCCTCTACAGTTTAAAAACCAGACAGAAGTCTGAAAGTATATGTCACTCTTCCAAAATGATCTAAAGTTTTTACCATTAAAAAGATATCCATTTTGCCATTTTTGTTACTGTAACATCAAAAGCATTTTTAGATGATGATTATTATACACAAATTGCTCAAAAAAAATGCACTTCAGAAACAGCAGCAGCAGAAAGAGTCATGTTTGTAATGCTGGCGTGTTGGGCATGGTCTGTGACATTATGATTTACTCATGTGTTCATTTGTCCATGTCATTGTGAGAATATCTAATATATAATGTCACTGAATTTTGAACCATTCGCATTATGCTGGTTTTCTGCATTTTCTCACTCTTCCTCCATCTTATCCTGCTCTTCATGTGTTACATGTGTTTAACTTAGTTGCATGTTGGGATGGTTTTCTTTTATAAGCATGTTCTGCTCATTTGCTTCACTGACTGTACATTTGCACGGGTTGAATGACATTTCTCATTCAGATTTACTTCTGCGGTTAAATTTAGGGTTAAATCTCACCAAAACAGTCTAGAAATGTCCAGGCCATAATGTACCTAAAAAAGGTACTACTTACAGGCTTCCTCCTGTAAAATACATTTAATTATTACTGTTATGAAAATTGACTGGGAGGACATGTTTTCGTGAGATTCACTTGCATAGCATTGCTTTTAGTTTTCACCATGCACCATGACTGCTTAAGCTTACTTACTGTACATCCTGGCCTATAACAATGCACTTCTGGGAGGCTTGACACATTGTAATTGGTTTCAGTTTAAACATGAAGTGACCGCACAGACGTCACTTTGTTGTATCTGGACGCTGGAGCCATTGCGCAGAGCAGCTTGAGTCATAGAGTTCATTACCGCAGTATCAGCAGAGCTTCAGTAACACCCTCCAGCGCCTGCCTGTGGCCTTTGACCTTTCCTCTTTGAGCCCTGGGCAGCTTGGCTCCCTGTGCCGCGACTTGCGTCCGGTCCACTTTGCTCCAATCTAACCTCCATTTTTGTTTCCTCTCCACTCAGCCTTAAAGAAGAATAATATTACTAAATTTCCCAATGTGCACTGGAGGGTAAGGAACTCTTCCAGTAGTACCCCAGTGGATGCTACTCAGACCTGGCAAGCATCTCTCTCTTTATTATTATTTGTCTTTCATTCTTCTCCATCCATCGTAGATCAGTTGCTTTTGACACTGAATACAAAAGCCATCTTTTTGTGTTCTCATTCTATCTGTCATTCTTCTTAACACACATCAGGCCTATTGAGTTCTGACTCTCAAGGGCCGAGTCTCCAGGTACTCATGTACATCACCCTGCTGAACTGATTTGATTTGTAAATTAGTTTGATTAGGTGATGCCGTGACCTGAGACACAGAGACTCTGCCCGCATAGTCTCACGTTGAACTGACCCGCACTTAGAGTTGAGTTTTCATTAGTTCTGTAGTAGGAACACTGACCCCAAAATGAATTAACACATTAAAAATATCAGAATGTCAATGCATTAAATGTAAATACATTTATTTAAAGAAATATAAAATATTTCACAAAAATACATTTCTTAGGTGTTGAAATAATAAACCAGTAGTTCAATTATGACAACTCTCGGAGTAGCATGTTAATACGACATATGGATAATATATATATATATATATATATATATATATGTATATATATACACTACTGTGCAAACGTCTTAGGCCACACGTATTTTCACCAACAAAAAATGGTTTTAAGTCAGTTATTTCTATCTTTTTCTGTAGTGTGTCAGCAGGAAATATCAGTCCCAAACATTGTTTTTGCCATTAATTGTAATAATCCAGTGAGATTTTAGTTTGCACAAGGAGTCTGACAACAGCCAGTGCTCCACACAGAGATCTGATCTGATCATCATCCAGTCTGTCTGGAATGACATGAAGAAACAGAACAAACTGAGACAGACTAAATCCAGAAGAACTGTGGTAACGTCTCCAAGATGCTTCAAGAGACCTACCTGCAAAGCTACCTGAAAAACTATGCGCAAGTGCACATGGGGCAAAAGCTGTTTTAAATGCATAGTGTGCTCACACCAAATGTTGATTTAATTTAGTTAATAGAAGTTAATTGATAAAATCTATTTATGGCATTATTTCTGAAAGCATCCTCACTTTACAGCATTTTTACCCAAGTGCCTAAAACTTTTCACAGTACTGTAGCTTTGCAGGTAGGTTTCTTGAAGCATCTTGGAGACGTTGCTACAGTTCTTCTGGATTTAGTCTGTCTCAGTTTGTTCTGTTTCTTCATGTCACTCCAGACGAACTGGATGATGATCAGATCAGATCAGATCTCTGTGTGGAGCACTGGCTGTTGTCAGACTCCTTGTGCAAACTAAAATCTCACTGGATTATTACAATTAATGGCAAAAATAATGTTTGGGACTGATATTTCCTGCTGACACACTACAGAAAAAGATAGAAATCAAACCATTTTTTGTTGGTGAAAATACGTGTGGCCTAAGACTTTTGCACAGTACTGTGTGTGTGTGTATATATATATATATATATATATATATAATATACAACATTTATACTTGTCTATATGCATGTTTCAGACAACCTGACAGTCAATCATTCTGTAAATTTTATAAATCTGCAAGTAGGTGCCAAAAGGAGACTGTCTTTATAAGCGAATCATTGAATCGTTCATTCAAACAATTTGTTCAAAACACTGATTTATTCAGCGCTTTGAGCTTTGGAAAAGTGCTATATAAATGAAACTTATTTTATTATTTTATATTCAGAAGCATTGTGTTGCTCGGAGCAACAGATGATCCTGCTTTAGTTTTAAACTATTTTCATTGACAAAGTAGCTGTCAATATTGTATCTAAAATTTAAGGTACTTATAATTCACTTCTAGATTATTGAAATGCTGTGCATTCCAGTCAGTATCAGTACCAGTGTCATTACCTGCGGCCAAATCACAGCATCTTGCTTGTGTAATATACCTTATTGTGGAATATAGCTATATTAATTTATATTACAAGGAATGTTTTAATACATTTTTGAGGACTCTTAAAAATAGTACTTTTACATTGCTGCACATTTGCAGTTAATCAGTTCAGTGATTACTCTGCTAAGATAACTCCAGGATAATTGACTTACATTTATCTGACACTTTTATCTAAAACAACTTAGACTGCATTTAAGGAATTCATTTTATCAGTTCCTGCCTTCCTTGGGAATCAACCCCATGACCTTGATGTTGGTAGTGCCATGCTGTACTGTTTGAGCTACAGCAATACTGTACATCTGTTAAAACCTCCAAAACTCGTTTATTAAAAGTCATTGTCATAGAAATAAACTGATGATCTTCCTGCAGCGTTTGAGCACAAGATAACACTTTTGTAATATAATGCAGTGGCATTCAAACATTTTATGTGACTTAGAAGTTCAAATGCATTTTGGGACCACTGTGAGTGTTTTCCCAGCAAACTTGTTAAAAGCAAGTTTCTAAAATGAGGCAAACTCCATAGTTACCATTCCCATTAAATTCAGAAGCTAAAATAAAAGTACATTATCCAGTAAAAACTCAAGCTGCTTTGCCCAGTTGACCACCAGCATGTCCAGAGGATCTAAACTCAAATACTAACATCGTTGTATTCTGTTCCTCCTGCATCAGATCTGAGAAACCAGCCTTACAGGCGTGCTGACGCCGTCAGGAGGAGCATTCGAAGACGTTTTGATGATCAGAATTTGCGGCCAATCAACAATGCAGAGATGGTCATGTGACAAAGGCAGAGTGGATGTGATTGGGTGGGCTGGAGGAGCAGAGGAGGAGCTAACTACTCCTAAACAAGATAATGAAGGACTGATGAAGAGGACAGCAGGTCTGAAAGCCAAGTGCCTACATTTAACATCTGTCCCATCAGGTGTTGAATCATACATGTGTTTGTGTCTTCTGTCTGTGAATTTTTATATGACAAACAGTGTCTTGATCTGTCTTTTATCTTATGGCGCTTCAACTGTATGGCGAGATCAGCGTTTTTCTTAAGAAAGTGTCCGAATGTAAAACTATTCCAAGACTTTATGTATCATGAACCTGTACAAAGGCCTCTGACATTCCAGTGCTTTCGCCACACATCAAAACCGACCAGTCGTGTGTTTTCTGAATCTACTGGTCGGTCTTACAGAAGCCCTGTAGGGTCTGTCAGAGCATGTTTTTACTGTGGTGTTCACATAGGGGCGCATTCTTGTGTTAAAAAACAGACAGAGCCCAACAGAATGGAATACAGGTTGAGAAGAATTTGTAAAAGTTGTAAAAATGCAAAGTTGATGGCTCGAGATGCTGCAGGGTGTGACACAGCGGCCAAAGATAACAATAAGAAGAACATTCCTCACTTAAGGTGATTTGATGTCTGATAGTAAAAGTATTTAAATGTGTTGTTCCCAATACCGACACTTGTGAAAATCAAAATGTGTAAATAAAGCTCTGTAAAATCTTTACTTACATTTTTACAAAACTGTGTTGTGTGTCCCATTGACTAATCAAACATTCCACACTGATTACCGAATGGGACACACTTGGGACCTACAGTCTTCACACCCATTTTAAAACATGGGCCCAATACAAGAAATACCAAAGCTATCTCACGCCCAGTTCGAACGTATTTTATGAGGTGGCTAATTTGTACGACCTCACTCGTACGATTTTGTATGCTTTGTCTAGACCCCAGTGACGGGTAGGTTTAGGGGGAGAGTTAGGCATAGGTCATTCGTACGAATTGGGGAACTCATAAATTATGTACGATTTAGCAAAAATCGTATGCATTCATATGAGTGAGGTCATACAAATTCGTACAAATTAGCCACCTCGTAAAATATGTATGAAATGAGATCAGGTTGGAAATACATCATGTAAGGTCAAAAAAAGATCACAAGTGTGGGTATTGGGACAGGCCCTATAAAAATCTTTATAAACAGACTAGTCAGTTGGACTAGTTGACATCCTGGTCCAACCCTAATCAGGTGGTGTCAATCACGGTCATGGTGGAGTTACTGCAGGGGGCCGTGAACGGATGTTGCACTCTTGGGCCACAGAATTAGATGGAGTTCAGTTAAGTAGGAGAAGGTGTAAGGAAAGGTGTTTTAGAAAAAATTGAGGTTAAGTACATGGGACAAAGGCAAATGTGAAATAAAACCAGAGGCAGCAGAACTCCAGTACCTCACTTTTCTGAAAGACTGTTGACGAGTCTTAATTAAAATGCTGCACAAGCAAGACTGATTTAGGTTTTGGTCCTCCAACTGTGGGTTGGTTAGGATTGCCTAAACCAAAGTGCAGAAATAAAAGTCAAGTACTTCTGCAGCCTTTATAAATTATAGAGTCAGAGGAGTTGAGCATTTTCAAAAGTTCATTGACTAACTCATGTTCCATGTTCAACACAGGTGAAACTCTGCTCAGCAAAAAAACTTTACATTAAAGCACTTCAAATGAAAGTTTATGGGGCAAGGCATTGCGCAGGAATAAATGTAAAAATACATTGTTTAAACTGAAACCTCAAGACTTCATTCAAGACAGAATCCGCTATGTCTTGTCAGTCTTATAATAACCAGCAATATAACACTCCTGTCAAGACCATGTAACTTGGTGACTTTACCAGAGGTAACATAACCAGACGTCCACAGTAGTCTCTGTGCTACAATATACAGCTCAAAAAGTGCTCTAACAAAAGTATGAGCTTTACTTTTGATGTCTGCTTTTAAACCCTAGTACACTTGCTCTATAGACTTCCATTGGAAGTGCATTGAGGCAAATTGAATATTGTGTTTTATACAGAGTCTGTGGTAATCGACAGATGCTGTCTATACAGATATTGTTTTGAACAGAATATTCCTTAATGATTTTTAAGCACTTGCCACAACTTACTGCATCGGTGACGTACGGCCGCTGAGTACAACAGCAACCTCTTCCCTGTGGCACTCGTTCTTCATTACACAAGATCAGGTTCCTTATAGAATTCAGTCGCTGTAACTGGGCTTGTTTTGTGCGTTCTAGGTCAGATAATGGGAAATAAGGCCTGTTATGTCAACTGAATTTTGTGTGGTTCTATATTGACCTGCACAAATGAAAATTCACATTTCTTGTGATGTGTAATTCTATTTAAAAACAAAAATATAAAAATCACAAAAAAGCATTTGTTAAATGTACAGATATTTTGCTATAAAATTGTTGCATCTTTTTAATCTTCTAATATTGTACATATTGTCTAAAAACAATATTGTTTAAAAATCATTCTGTACTACAACATTTGAATATTTTAACTTATAGTTTTCTCTTTTTTCCTGCATTTTGTATATTTAATAAAACTGAAAACCTGAACCAGGTCTTTTAGACACGCAGCAACTTCACACTAGAATGTCCCTTTTACATTAAAACGTCAGAAATCAGATGCAGCAGTAGAATTATAGTCCGTCTCATCTCTCTAAATGCCACTCATTAAAAACTGGATTAAAACTGGCATTTTGTTCCTCTAAAATCAATGTATCTCAGGCATTGTATGCTTACAATACTGCAAAAAAAAAAAAGATCTGTTCTCAGATTTAAAGTTAGATGACTTCTCAATGTCCAATTAAACTATTTACACAATGCTGGTCTTCTGTTTTGTTCTTGAGCGAGTAAATAGAAGTAGGATGTTGCCTTCCAAAAAGCCTGGTGCTGAAATCAAGTCAAGAACCAGGCTGCAATGCAAAGACGACAGATCAAGTCAATGTATCTTCACAGAATGATATTAGACTTGAGGCCTGTTGCATAAAGGTAATTTATGTGGCTTTCCAAGTTTGAATTTATTTTGAGCAAATTTTTTTTTTTTTTTTTTTTATGTGGATGTGGATTGGTTTTTACTTTTCACCACCATAGTAACTTTCACTGTACAGTTAACCTGCTCTGGAGGTTGTTTAAGCAGCATTTAATAGTTATTTTCAATATAAAGCATGTTTTTTTATGCATATTTCTTTATGAATTTAACATGTAAATGACTTTTAGAAGTCCTGCGCTTTGACCGTCTAAACTAGGTTGCTTGGCTTCTGTGAACAGTTGACTAAATATTTAATATTTAGTTGCGTCACTTGCATTGACAGACACTTTAGTCAGATTGTCAGATGCCTTCTAAAACCTCAGAGGCAGTTTCATGACATTTCTTCTTGCCAGATGCATCTGAAGTTACTGAAAAGAACATGATTAACAAAAAGATCACTGTAGGTGAAAATGAGTAGGTCTGCATCTCATTTTATGAGATAAACGCAAGAACAGAGTAACAAAAAAAAAACATTATTTTATAGTTTATTTGTCAAAATCCGAGTTGAAAACAATGCTGCAGACATTTTTCATTCCGATAACATTGTTTTCCAGAAATGGCTTTTACAGATTAATCTGAAGTTGAATAATAGTTGTTTTTATGCACGCCTGTTCATTTTGTTCCATATTATCAGTGATGTTTAAAACTATTGGCAATAACAAATATACAACTAACTAAAAAAGGGTTCTGCAGTTAAAGGCAACATAACACTTGCAACCTCTGAAAATCATCTTACAAAATCAACATGCCCAGATCAAGAGTGCTGATGTTCAGACAATACTGCCTCTCAGAGAGACTACATGACAGTCAATGAATTCACAGCCAAATAGCCAACACTCGGATGCTCATCGATATTCTGTCAGCACATTCCAAAGGATGCAAAACACATTACAGGAATGCAAGTGAGAGAGAGACCGAGAGAGATGGGGGACAGACTGACAGAGAGAGATTTATGGTGCGTCCAGCTGCTCCAGGAGAGTGCGCCTCCTCTTTTCCAGCTCTCCTTCACTCAGCTCGCTTCCAGACGTATCCCATCCACCCTGAGAGACAGAAAGATTCAGATCACATCTGGGTGGGAGAAAATGAGACTCTACAGATGCCGTCTCAGATATGATTGCTTACCTCTTCTTTTGTACTCTTTCTTTTAGGGGATTTCTGTTTGGATTCTCCACGCGGCTTCACTCTGGATTTGTCGTTCTCTTTGTCCTTCTCTTTCTCTCTTCCTTTCCGCTCTTTCTCTCCTTCAGACTCGGGGGAGGCCTGCAAAAACACGTGTGATATTCCGCATATTGCTCAGTATCCTATAATAGCCATTTAGAGTTATACACTTCATAAAACAACGTTATTTAATGAATGCGAGTAAACATATAGCACCATGGACATAACCTGAGTAATAGAATACAGTTCTGGGTATTTAATAAACACTCATATACAATACACTGTATTCAATCCCACAGACAGACGCTTGTTTATCAATAAATGATGGAGAAAGCCCTTCTTTAACAGGTAATTCAACTAAAGCATTTTGAGATCTTTATAAGGCAAAATTATTCCAATTAAACAAATTCCTTATTGCTAGGAATGGAAAGGAATTCAACCACTTCTGGTCCTAACTCTATTTAAAATGATCATTATTCAAACACTAGTATAATCAGTAAGTCCTACTTTTATGCTTAAATATACTAAAATGGATAATCAAGTTGCTTCAGTCTAGTAAGTGTTCATCTTGAAAAATGAGTGTGTAAAATATTTTTAATGCTGTTAAACTGGAAAAATTAAACCCCTGCGTTAACACGCTAATTTTGACAGAACTACTAAAAATATAAAAGCTATATTTACTTTATAAAAATCAGCAAAGATTTCACAGCAAGAAGTCGTATACTAAGCCCTGAAGGGGGACATGTTTATACTATTATTAATTATACTAGAAAGGCCTTTTACTTGCTGAAAAGTATAACAATTAGACAACAGAAGGCATGTAGCAGATGGTGTACAACATCTTTTTCAGCAAAGTGTTGGGAACCACTGTAAGAACCATTGTAACAAACTGAAAAACTAATAACTACTAAGAGATTTGTTCCGAGTCTGACTACAGTGGTTCCGATGCATGTCCACAACTATTACTGAAAGGTAACCTGTGAAGTGGGCTTGAGATTTTATATTTTAGAAATGACTTTGTTACGTGAAAGCTTGTGATGGCATAGAGATGATGAATCATATTAACTTAGTCCACGCACAAGGAAAAGGTATTAGAGAGGTTGAGTTGTTCACTACTCACTGATTTGTGTCGCCTTTTCTTTCCCTTCTTCTTGTGTTTCTTAGATTTCTTGTAACTTCTCTCTGTAAAGATCAAGATCACACGATGACCACTGAGAGACTGCTGTTAAACGGTCATGATGTAATTCAATATCGACGTGTTGTGCAGGACACTGATATCGATCCAAAACAACACTGACCAGATTCCCCAGAGGACGAGTGCTCAGATGGAGATTTAGAAGCTGAACGTTTCTTCTTCTTCGAGTGATAGTCATCATCCTCTGACTCCGAGCCCTTCCGTGAACAAACACACAGGACACAGTTTAGGAGGATGTGTGAGAGTGAGTCTTGAGTAAATACGTACCTCAAATCTCCAGACCGGATCATAATACAAATAATACTCATTATTAGGCCTACTTTTTAAAGTCTTCTAGAAAATGCATTGGAATCAGCAGTTGAAATCTTTCAGGAAAATTCTTATATTAAAATAGAACTACACGTTGTTTAGGTAGTAACATTGTTTCAAAACAGTCTATGGCCACGTACACACTACAAGTTTCAGGAGTGACAACCGCATTTAAATGCGGGAGTGAATCCCATAAATTATCGTTCCATGTGTGAACGGAACAGCAGTCACTCCCGCATTTGTAACCATAGCAACATTCTGTCGTCCTGCAGGAGAGAATAAAAGTTTAGCCGTTTGTTATGTGCCATTTTTTGACTAAAGACTCTTTTTGTCCGTCGATTTTAACTAAACTACCGCTGATAGACGTGCTGTGTGTTGTTTATGCTCGGGAGGCTGCTTTAGAGAGCGCTGTCTTGCAATGTTGCCATGTCCTCATATTTACAAGTGCTTTCAGGCATGTTGTTTGGTCTTAGCTCATAAAGATAGGCACGTTATGAAGTTAATAAAGTGGTCTGTCACGGATATGAGATATATGATATTTTTTCTCCAGTTTATTACTATGAAGCTGCTTTGAAAAATGCTAATTCATTCTCTGACAGTAGGTGAAGCATATGGAAACTGTATTAGGCATTATACAATAGTTGAGAAAGAAAAGAAAATACCATCGAAACTTTTCTGAAGACAGTCGGTTCTCTTCAGAGATGCATTCATTTAAAGCCACGCGCATGTCTTTTCAAATGGCAAATTTTGGCAAAAGCCAATGAGTTTGCAGGTATGAAATGAGATGGCTCGAGGAAGTACTCACCGATCGAGATCGGGAACGTTTTCTGTGGTGTTTCTTGGATTTCTTGGAGTGTTTTTTAGTCTTTGAATGATGATGTTGACACTCGTGCTGTAGAGAGAGATCACATACATAACCACTTCATTAATACCTGATTCAGCTGAAAGGCTTTCCAAGTTGAATTTTTTAAAAAACTTTGCACGTCACAAGATAAACTGGTAAATGTGGTATAAAAGGAAAAAATCTGAAATGTCGAATTACTGAAAATGAATACAAACCCAGTCCTGAGTCAGTTCTTTTAAATATGATTCTGGTTGCTTTAAAAAGTCTTGTAAAAATGTTTAGAATGCTTTCATACCTCTAGCACATGCATGAAGTCTTTGAATATCCTCTTCCTCTCTGACTCCAGCGTGATGTCCTCAAATGCAGGCTCTTTTAGGAAACGCTCTCGTACCTGAGTCAGCATCAACACACAATTATACCAGATCAGTGGAGGAAGATAATACGTCATAAGGACCCAGTCCAGCTAATAGGTTAATTATATAATCATTGATATTTATTGTAATAGCATGACATACTCCCTCCCATGTGGCCTCAGGCTCTAGAGGAGGCGTGGCCTGTTTCAGCATGCTCTTAAACGCTGCCTCCTTTCTCTTCATCTTCCTGGCCTCCTCCTTCTCCCTCTCCCTCTCACGTGCTTCAGCTTTCTCCAGCAACTAAAAACACAGAATCAGCAAAGACTTCAAACACAAGTCAATGAAAATGAACTCTTGCGAAATTAATCAAATCAGACTGATTTGAATGGTTATACAAAAGCAGCAACTCACACAGACAAACTGCGATCTGCACACAAGTGCATTAAACAATAAAACTAAAAAAGCCAAACTAAAAGTATAAACACATGGCAAACGGGTCCATAAAATCAGCTTAAAGGAACCAGACCAAAATTCACCACCCAATCACTATTGACACCTGGGGATTTCAACCGAAGGCCTTAAAAAAATAGTTGCTTTAACTGACTTTTTTTTTTTTTTTTTTTACTAGATTTGTTTTTGTACTTATGCACATTTATTTATCTTTTGAGTCCTCTAATTTACATTCGACTGATTTCAATTCTTCTACTCTTCCTTTGTTTTTAACTTTAAGTTTTATAATCTGAGGTATGTTTCACATGACGTTTAACATTTATGGTATATGAACAGATATAGCCATCTATAAAACCATGTCTTTAATCTACAAGTATATGTGCATTTTTAAAAGCATATTTTTCTTTCCTCATACTCTTAACATACTGTTCTTCACATTTTTTTTTCTTTCATGCCATGGCAAGGCTGAAGTTTCAGCATCATTATTACTTCAGTCACATGATCCTTCAGAAACCATTCTAATTTGCTCATTTAGTTCTCAACTGTTTCAAATATTATTGGTGCTCAATTGTTTATCAATCATACTATGAATTTGGAAACCATTTTTTCAGGATTCTTTAATGACATGAAAGTCCAAAAGAATAGCATTTATTTGAAAAATATCACACATTACACATGTACTCACTTTCACTTCTTATCAACTTGCTGCATACTTGTTGAATAAAACTATTTTTTTTTTTTTTTTTTTTTTTTTTTTTTATTTAACCCCAAACTTTTTTCCCCTAACAGTTCAATAGCATATTGGTATGTTAATTTTTTTTTTCAACATTTAGATATCCCAGTCTTTATGATTTTCTCTTCCACATTTTCCCTATTTATCTGCCATTAACTCACGTACTACTAAACTAATTAGGTTACCAATTATTCAATCCCAGGATCAAATAATAAAGGCAACCCTTTTTTTCTATTATCTGCAAATAAACCTTTTTGCAGCCACTGTAAATTCAAAAACAATGCTACCTATGACCATGAAAACCACAATCCTAGCTGCCGCAAACACTATCAGCATTTTGGGACTGCCTTTTCCTTTTCAGCAATGTACATATGCAATACCACCTCAGAATTTTGATCAGCCTCATGTCAGATGGAAAGCATAATTTGTTGCCTTTAAAGGTGCCATAGAATGAAAAACTGTCTTTACCTTGGCATAGTTAAATAATAACAGTTCTGTACATGGAAATGACATACAGTGAGCCTCAAACACCATAGTTTCCTCCTTCTTATGTAACAACCGTGATTAAAAAGACCACTGAAAAACAGGCGAATCAGAACATAACATCAACTGTTACGCAACAGTCGGGATCACTAATAGTTACGCCCAACATTTGCATATACCCGCCCCATATTCTAGGGCCGGAAGCCACCAGCCGAAAACATCAGAAGTTCTGCAGGTATTGTGAAACAAGCACAACAGCGAAAATGGCAGACTGCGAAATAAATGCTATGTTCCAGGCTGTGCAGGGATGTGAAGTACAGGCCAGGCCTGTATTCAGAAAGCGCACGGAAAGCCACACCAGCTTCTACTAAAATAACGCGAGCCACTAAAGGGAGTATGGTTAGTTCTGCTAGCGGTAGCCTGTTACATTGCAGTACATAAGATTTCACTTACCACATAAACAGAGTAAGGAGAGATGAGGATGATGCATGTAATGATTTACACAGATCCTGAGCACCACTGACAAGCATCTGATCTTGCAAAAACAAAGTACTGCCGCTCCATAATATAAACATAGTTCAAGGCGATCGCAGATCTTTGAAAGTGAAACTATAACGGGATCGACCGATCGTTCAAAAGCAGTTTCAGTGCTCTCGCACATTAACGGCTCCTCAGATGCCCGCATTTTATATACAGTATAATTATTCGGGACGATATAACTGCGAGAGTATTTAAATATATATTTTTCCCTGTGTTTCCTCTTCCTTGCTGATGTGAGCCGCACTGTGAAACAGCCAATCAGAGCAGAGCTCATTATTATTCATGACTCTGCTAAATAAGCTAACAGACCGTTTCATTCTAGGGAGAAATCTGAGGGTTGTAAATGGTCATGTAAAATCATTTCTGGAGATTTTTTGCCCTTACCTAAGCTACATACCTTCTATGTAGATATCAGAGAACTATTTAAAATACTGTATCAATGCATTCTATGGCACCTTTAATTTGAATAAAAGTATAAATAACAGCAAGGCAGTCTGCTTACACTGTTAAAGGCCAGTTTGATGTTTCCTGCATCCAGCGTGGTGGCGCGTTTATCAGAGCTGATCACTGAACCAAACTCCTCAAAGCCTGTGTTGATCTCTACCAGGAAGCCCTTATCCTGCACAAACACACACACATTTCATCAAGGGCTTCAGCACAGATCTGATGTGAAACACTGACCGTCAAAGTCTCTCACTCACCTTCAGGATGTCTTTAATGATTCTCTTCTCATCATGATAACGAGCTTTCAGATCCTCCACGTAAAACTTGAATAAGTCCAGAGGGGTGGAGCCTAAAAAATATACAAAGCATAACACGACTGAGCATCTTATTTTTACAATTAAAAAAAACACCAATATCAAAAAGCAATACATCATAATTATGATATACAATAAACAACAATGAAGTCTTAATCATAGGATTTTTATATGTCATTCAATTTGTATTTTGTTTTAGATGGCCCAAAAAAATATATTCTCAATTTTTTAAGTGCTGACGTATCGAAGTCATGTGGAGTTCACATACTGTACTGGTGAAATGGAGACAGAGTGAGAAATGAGGACAGGACCCTTTTACATGTATTATTCATCAGCATCAAAGCCTGCCACGCTCTGAGTGTTTGTGCGAGAGAGAGAGACCTGGCTGGCCCAGCATGTTGTTGAAGCGGATATCAGCGCTGACGGTTGGGTACATCTCCATCCAGGCAGACATGGAGTGCAGCTGCCCGTGATCATGAAGCTCATCCAGGAATTTCTGAAAAACACACACAACACTTCACAAACATGCCAACGCTCTTGTCCTTTACTCCTTAGTCAGTTTGGTTCAGCAGTTCTCATGTTCTCAGAGAGCAAAGCATTAATATTGATAATGGTTTTAGCAAGTCACTGGTTAATAAAAAAAAAAAAAAAAATCAGGCTTATGCAGTTTGATTTGGTAAGAATTTTAGTGTTTCAAAATTGCATACAAGCAGTCTAATATTTGTAATTTGAAACCAGTCTGTAATGGTGTCAGTAGATAGTAACATGGAAGATTTAAATTGTAATTTTTTCCTTCCAAACATGGAGTTGACAATTCAGCATCAGCTGTTGTACGCAGTTTGAACTCATATTATACGTTTCCATTTATCAATAAAAATTAGTGCTGTCAATCGATTTAAAAAATATATTTACTAATTAATCAGTTTTTTCTGAAATTAATAGTGATTAATCGCGATTAAACCCACATAACATTCAAGTTTTTAAAATATACTTTTATATTGCAATTTCATATTCAATCTTTAAATTAATGTAGAAATATCATAAAGACAGTATATTTTTAATATTTGTTTAATGGCATCTTTTTTTATGACTGAAAGCGAGTATCACTGATTCCAATACTACTGATGACTCTAGGAAATTATTTTTTTCCTAATATTTATCCATTGACTATAGCCATCCAACATTACAGTATAATTGAGAGCTGTCAATTTGAACATTTATTAGACTTTAAAAAATAACAACTTCTAATTTAAGTGAACTTAAAACAATCTTCACCCATTATAATAAATGTCATATTTACCTGTGCCCTTCTGCAAATAGGAAATATACAGAAATTGAATAAAGTTATCAAACACTAAGTTCTAAATTAAATATAGATGAATCTTTAAAGCTACAAAAGCTATTGATTTCCTCTTGTTTCTTTTTGTTCTTTGATTAACAGACATCACAGCAGCTGGGTTATTAGGTTATTTGGCTGCTATTACTTTAAGAGCTGCCGCTGCTGAACGTGACGCGGATCTGACACGCATGCTTGTAGTTTCATTCGCGCTTTAATATGAAATGATACAGAAATGATACAATATGCACACGCTGCTATATTTGTGTGTGCAACTGAAGAGCACGCGCTTACGAGCAAAGTATAACGACTGACTCGTTTTTACTGACATATGATCTGACAACATCTCTGACCGCAGTTCACTGTTGTTCAGCTGAAGCTCCTTGTCACCTGTACCATTTCCGCGCTCGTTAGACTCGCACCTGTCGCTGAGGTGAAGTGGAGTGCGCGTCTGAAAAGTCCCGTTTGATGTGGTCAAAAAAGCGTTCCAAGTCTAAATAAACGCAATTCTTATCAAGAAAAAAAAAAAAAAAAAAAGAGAGACAAAAGCAGCAGTTGTGAGAGGGGTCTCCAGCCCTAGCTCAGCCCCTGCATTAACTGTATTAAATATTTTTAATGTTAAACTGGAAAAGTGAATCGCCTGCGTAAACACGCTAATTTTGACAGCACTGATAAAAGTAGATATCAGTAAATTGCCTTAAACGTGCCAATGATGATGCTTGATTTTATGAATTTATTTTAAATGAGGCTTGAGCATTCTGGCTTCCTCACTGCACAATGATCCTCAGTACCCTAAACTCGGTCAAACAGATCATCTGTCATCACAGACATCAGCTGATATTCCAGCATCAAGTTCCAATTAATCAAGGTGAGAGCTTTTCATATTCGAAAGCTGGACACGTGATGCGGCGGACAAAACCAGGACAGAGTGTCACGTGTGAGTGAGTGTCACCTGGAAAGATTCTCTGTTCTTGCGCTGTCTGCGTCTCTCTCGCAGCAGAGTTTTTTGTTTATCGTCCTCCTCCTCTTTCTCAAGAGCACGGATGTGTTCCTCAAAACAGATCAGCGCATCTTCCTTGTCCATGTCTAACGCACACACAGACACAAAGAAAGATAAAAGCTTTCTCTATATCAAACACACTCGCTATCATCATGCGGGTTAAAAGCATCATCATGTGGAGGTGGCAGTACAGTGTGTGTGTGTGTGTGTGTGTTCATACTCTGTAGCTCCTCATCTTCAGCAAAGGTGGGGTTATCCAGTAGGTACTGCTGTGCCTCAGACCACGTAGTTCTGTAAGTCACATTGGCCATATTGTCCAAAATGTTCTTCAGAGCTTCCCAGTTCCTCTTCCTCAGCTGCTTGGCTTGTTCCTGAAAAAAGTAAAGCATAACACAGATACAACTCCAAATTCTGAGTGGATGATCCATGTTTGAAGTTTTTGATTTACATATGTATATAAAAATCAAGCAGATTTTAAGAGCATGAAGAGCATTTTTCCACTGTTTATAAATGCCATTATTTTCTTGACAATTAAGAACATTTTCCAGAGTTTTCATAATGCAATTATGAGATAATCTTATATATGGAGACCAGTGGGTACAAATTAAGCAAATTTTAAATTAAATGTAACAAATGATTTTTAATTATATTGGTGGTTGGCAAACATAAACAGCCTACTATTAAACTAGTTATTTTACTTTGAAGTATATGGAATTATTTCTAGACAATGTGTATTGCAGTTTCTAAAGTTTTATAATTATAATAAGCCACTGTGTGTTAGTGATTTTACGATGCGTCACACCTAACAACATCCCTTAATCACTGTAATGCACAGCCACATCTGGTTTATTGCTTTATAATTGAAGTTTGCATATTAAAATGCATCCAAATGAAAATGATATCAGCATTTAAATTGTTTAATAGAAAAAACTAATTAGCAGGTTATTAGATTATCACTGCTCTCACTTATATATAGTTACACTAATAAACAGAATCAGCCAATCAAACCTTCTCTTTCTTCGCTAAATAAAACAGCACATCTTCATAGATCTCCAGCCTGTCTCTCTCGGGAACACATGACCACACCTCCTGATCCCCAAACATCTGCTCCGCTTTCCTGCACAAGACAAGGAAAACTTACTCACAAACAACCACTGCTTAAAGAACAACTTTTGCTGTAATATTTCATTAAGCCCGATTTCATCCATGTGAGGGAGGACGAACGTTGCTGCAGGTCATAAATTAGTCAGTAGGGGGCAGTGATATTACAGGACATTAACATCACAGAACTACTAATTAATAACAGAGTATCTCTGAGAGCCTATGACACAGTGCAGACAGGAACTCATGAAAAACAACACCGCTATTTAAAGCCTGATTACAGGTGAGATTTACACCAATAACATCATTTAACTTAGTGACATCACCAAAACCTCCCAACATGTCACCATGAGAACACTGCTGATGTGATTTTAATCATCTAAGTAAGTGGGGGAGTAAAGTTCAACTGCTCTGAATCAATGACAGACAAAGAGAGCTGAAAAATCATTAACCTTGTTTATAGCAATACAGGGTTAAAAATTAGAGTGATGCTTATGCATGCAAAACTCCACTATGATGCTGGGGTGATTGCCAGGGCATTGCTATGTAGTTGCTAAGGTGTTCTGAGTATATTTTTTAGTGTGTTGCTATACAGTTGCTAGGCTGTTCAAGTCTCCAACCCAAAGTATGAGGTATACACACTGTGATTTTTGTTACTTTTAGGCATTGGTTAAAGTTGTTCAAAACAGCTTTAAAAACTCACTTGTATCGTGTGGTTGAGGTCATCTTCTCATGGTTCTCCAGGAAGCGCTGGAAAGTCTCTTTAGACTCCTTGTATTTGATTCTGGCTTCTTCCTTTTCCTCTTTCTCTGTCTGGACTTTATAAGCATTGAACGCCTGTTTCTTTTCACTCAGCTTGGGCAGAGCACTGCGCACACACACAGAAATAGATGTGAGCGGTTCAGTGAAGAACAGTAGGGACAGATTTAACTGTGCACAGGATGTAAATGGTATTAAATGTCATTAATGCTGTGTGGAGTATTTGGATACCTGTAACGAGGGTCGTTAATTATCAGCTTCATTGCCTGCTCCCATGATGCATTGGAAGAAACGCCCTATAGTCACATGGAGAGAGAGAGAGATGCAAAGTTACTTTTCTCTAAAGTTACAGCATACTTGTTACTCAATAAGTATTGGTTAATGGTATTAACACAGAAAAAAAGGTTCACATTTAAAAGTAGTAGTAATAGTGCATTACTGCAAACTTCTCAGGAGGAACTCAGCGCAACTTCATTTAGATTTGCTAAAGAATAACCTAATTAGTAATCAAGACATTTTTAATGAGTTGAAATATATTGAGCGATTTTATTTGACTGAATAGATCATTTGATTTCTCATGTCATTGTTGAGAAGCATAAATGGGCGTCCACTGAGAGGGGCAGAAAATAACAGAAGAGAGTAATGAAAAGGTTTGGAGAAGTAGATCTCCATGTTGACATCACAAAGTTCTTCATCCATTATGAGCGTGTCTTTCTGAAAGGCTGTCAGGGGTCTGTGAAGCGTGCGATTCCACCGTCTTCTGTTTCACTCACTCCGGTCTAATCACACTCACAGCAATTAAACAGCCGCGGCTCTCTCAGGAGCACTTTGTGTGCCAAATTAAAACATACTAAATTTAGAAAGACCCAGCCGGAATATCAACACCTACCTCCTCACTACAGGGGGGAAAGAGAGAGAGAGAAAAAAAATATTACCTTTTCTTTCAGCAGTTCTTTAAATGCCTGCTTTGCCTCCTCTTTTGTGTTCCACTTGTAAACTTTCTTCACCAGCTCAGGTCTCTCCTCCTTGGAAACATCATTACTGCAAAAAATAAATAAATATATAATAAAACTAAATCTTAGAAAACAACTATACCTATTTACCTTTTAGAGTGTCTTGTATGACAAAACAATTGACAACGTTTAGTTTTGTAATCTGACAATTTCAAGTGAATCTAATTTTCAGCAGGAAGTAATGCAGCACAATGTCAAATTTAGTGCACTAATACAATTCAATTCAAGTTTATTTGTATAGCGCTTTCCACGATACAAAACGTTGCAAAGCAGCTTTACAGGAACACAATAATACACTACTGTCGAAATGTCTCAGGTTGGTAATAGTTTTATGCTCTCCAAGGCTGCATTTACTTGATACAGTAAAAACAGTATAATTGTGAAATATTATTACAATGTAAACAAACTTTTTATTTGAATATTTTTTAAATACAATTTATTCCTGTGACGGCAAAGCTGAATTTTCAGCAGCCATTTTTGTCAGGATTCTTTGATGAATAGAAAGTTCCAAAGAAAAGCATTTATTTTTAAATGTAGTTGAAATCTTGGTCCCACTTTATATTAAGTGGCCTTAACTACTATGTACTTACATCAAAATATAAGTACAATGTACTTATTGTGTTCACACTGTATTGAAAAACACTTTTGCTGCTGGGATACGGGTAAGGTTAGGGACAGGTTTGGTGGTATGGGTAGGTTTAAGGGTGGGTTAAGGTGTAAGAGATGGGTCAACAGTGCAATTATAAATGTAATTACAGAAATGTAATAAAGATGTAATTACATGCAGGTATTTTTAAAATATGAATACAATGTAAAAACGTACAAAATAAGTGCACTGTAAATGTAAGTACATAGTAGTTAAGGCCACTTAATATAAAGTGGGACCGAAATCTTTTGTACAATACATTATAAATTTAATTACTTCAAATTTGGTCTATTTAATGCATACTTGTTGAATAGATGTATTTATTTTTTTAGAAAAATATTACTATTAAATGGCAGTGTAAATGAACGAAAAGTATGTGAAAATGAAAAGATAGTAAACAAATTACATTAGATACTTGAATTCATAATTATGAATTCAAGTATCTAATGTAATTTGTTTAATGTAATTTGTTTGTTTAATGTAATTTGTTCTTCACAATGTTTAATCACTGTTTTGGGCAGTGAGTGATGTGAGATGTAGTTAGTTTGATTGGGATGTTTAGAGGAAGGCATGTTCTGGGTGTTTTCTGTACTGAATGTGTTGAGGGTTCATTACCTTGGTTGAGTCTCAACGCTGGGCGTTTCCTCAGTGGAGTTAGCAGTGACATCACTGCTGACCTCAGCAACCTGTGCAGGCACGTGAGTCGGCTGTTCCTCTGTGGTGCCCGTCACCATGGTAGCCTCTGTCTCAGCAACTGTCACCACGGTAACAGAAGACTCACTCTGAAATGTAAGAGCAGGGGTGGTGCCAGGAGCCACAACGTCAGCCGTCCTTCACCAGAGACACACACAGATTATTAATATTATAGTTATATAATCTTTGAATTTTTAAAAAAAAATGTTTTTATTAGTGTTGTCAAACGATTAATCGCGATTAATCGCATCTAAAATAAAAGCTTGTTTACATGTGCGTGTACTGTATATATTTATTATGTATATATAAATACACACGCATATAGTATATATTTTGAAAAACGTACATGTATTTACATGTATAAATTTATATTAATATAATTTTTGTTATATATAAATATATTTAATATATAAACATAACATTTTTCTTATACACACACACACAAGCATGTGTGTGTATTTATATACATAATAAATACACACAGTACACACATATAGTATGTAAACAAAACAAAAAATATTTTAGATGCGATTAATCGCGATTAATTGTTTGACAGCACTAGTTTTTATGGAATTTAAAAAATTACAGTAACACAGAAGACTAATTTGACCCTGGAAAGAAAAAATTGCATAAATCTTTTACTTTACTATAAAGTAGGGCTGCACAATTATGACAAAAATCATAATTGTCGATTATTCCCTTGAAATTGTAATTGAGATTATTAATTACGATTATCACAATTTACACTGAATGATGTTTATACCATTGTTTGAAGCAACTGCATGCCATATTTTTGCATGAACATAAACAAGCTGAAAACACTCTAACTGAAAAACCTTTATTGCTTTTCTATAGTATTAAGCCTCAAATGTCAATTATACATTGGATTGGTTTATTCTTTAAATAAAAAAAGCAAAGCTATGAATGCTATTATAATGTTATATTAAAACTAAAATTAAAACAATGGAAAAACCCTTAAGATAACCTGTAGAAAGAAAAAAAAAACATCTTAGGCACGCAGAATAACATAAATGGACTTTGAACGATTAATTGCCACTTTGAACGATTACATAATTGTGGCATCCATAATTGTAATCGCGATTAGAAAATCGATTAATTGTGCAGCCCTACTATAAAGCCATTCGTTTAAAATGATGCCAGAAGTTTTAAATGTACAGACATGTAAAACGAACAGACAGTTTTTCCACTAATAGTAAAGTATGAATAGTAAACCTAAAACTGCTTTCTGTAAATCTAACGGTACATTAAAAGGATAGTTCACCCAAAAACATTTAATCTGTCATGAATTATTAACTCTGTCAAAGCAAGCCTGTTTGAGCTTCCATTTACCACATTTGATGAGCTCTATGTTTATATGTACAAAAAAAAAAAAAAGGCCTAAAATAAATGCTCATCATTTAATCGCTCAATTGATATGGATTAATTTGTGTTTTGAAGACGAACAAAAGAGACATATGGGGTATGGATTGACATGAGGGTAAGTAAATGAAATTTTTGGGTGAACTAACCCTTTATGGTCTTAGTAAATAAAGCTGATGCTTACCCGTTTTCCTCTGCCTTTATCATCGCTGAAAACAAAGAGAGAAAAAAAAAAGTTAAACCATTTCCTCATGAGATTTCTGGATACGTGTAATAATGCTATTTATCTTGCATACTGACCCTCCAGGTCCTCCAACTCTTTGGGTTTAGTCCAGCGAGACTCTTTGGTCTGTGAGTTATAGTAATAGGGCTTGCCGGTATCTGACTTATACTCTTTCCACGGGCATTTGGACAACATTTGCTGCAAAACACAAACTTCTTTAATTTTGTTTCAAAATACACAGTTATTCATAAAAAATTTGAAACCTTTGAATAAAAACAAAAGGATCTCTCATATTTTGTTTTATATATTATGTTGTTTTGTATTATTTTTTGTATTTCAACCTAGCTTTAATGTACATGCTTTTTTCTGTAAATGTATTTTATTTTTTAAAATATAACATTTAGACAATACAATAAAAAATGATTAGTTGGGTCATGACCTCCTGAATGAACAGTAACTGGCAGATGAAATATGACTGCGTGACCTTTTTTTACCTCTGCAGGTGATTTGAGTTCATCTGGTTTCTCCCAGGTGGATTGTTTGGTCTCTGTGTTGTAGTAATATGTTTTTCCATCTAGTGATTTGTGCTCGGTCCATACTGACTTCTGCAGGAGACATTATGAACACTTCGCGCATTACATCATTAGTGACTAGTTATCTCTAGTCATTTCATCATCCACATCCTGTTGCCGCTAGTTAAATTAAGTTGTATTAAGTTGTACCAGTACACAGCAGCAAGACCGTGCTAATTACATCCAAAGCATTCATAGTTGAATTCTTATTGTTCCCTCCTCTGTAGGAATGGGAATTGTAAAGAATTTGATTAGCAATTCTGCTTCTAAAACTCATTTAAAAGGATAGACCCACAAAACACACCCACAAGTTGTTCCAAACCTGTTTGAGTTAGCTTCTTTTGTTGAACACAAAAGAAGATATTTAATAATGAGATAATAATATTAATACAATACTATGGAAATCAATCAAGAATTTCATACAGGTTTGGAAGACTTTGGATACATCTGATAGATACAAATTTTATTTTTTATTATATACATAATTTTTGTAAGGCATACGTATATAGTATTTTTATGAACAATAATGACTATTTATTGTGTCTTGCCTTTTTCGGCTGCTCATCAGGTGAAGACTCTGATGTGGTGCTCTAGGTGGAAAAAGTATTCTGTTTTCAAGACAAGAAAGTCATTTAAATTACAATCCTAATAATAATGTGTTTGGGCGTTTGTTCTTACTGTTGTTCCAGGAGCAGCTGGGGCTGAAAAAGAACAAAAACACGAATTATATTTAAAAAATAATAATCAACAATATGATTATGACCCAAAACTACTGTTTACACTTTATTTTAAGGTCCAATTCTCGCCATTAACTATGACTTTTGCCTCAAACTCCTAATTTGCTGCTTAGTAATAGTTAGCAAAGGTAGTTGCTAAGTTTAAGTATTGGGTAGGATTAGAGATGTAGAATATGGTCATGCAGAATGTGCGCTTTATAAGTACTAATAAACAGCAAATATGTTAATAACAGGCATGCTAATAAGCAACTAGTTAATAGTGAGAATTGGTCCCTATACTAAAGTGTTACCAAACGATTTACTCTCTCACCTGCAGACTCCACCGGACTCACACCAGGCTAAGAAGAACATAAAGAAAAAGAGTGTTTCATTACAAAAAGCAAACCATTCAACAGAATAAGCTGATTTCATGTGTCTTTTTTTTAACAGCTTGAAACTGCAATATCAAAGCCCTGTATGGTGTCGGAATTAAATTAGTCCATGAGCAGATCTAAAGATACCAGAGATAACTTCATTAGCAGCCTCCTTACCCCAAATTACAGGAAAGGGAAATGACATCCTGACTGACAGGGCAGTTTGACTGACAGCTCCTGGAGCGTCAGCTGGTTTCTGCATCTGATCAGATGTCATCATCTACAGCTCAAAGCCTGGCGCTAATTATTACTGATGCTATCAATATTTAATATGCTTAACTAACGACAGGCTGTTTGATGCTTAATATAGCTGATTAAATGAAAGCAGATCTTAATCACCACTGAGGAGGTGTGTTCAAAATAAAGAACTGCACACGTATGGTTCGTTTGTTCTTATATACACACTGAGCTGAAACTGGGTCCTTTCATCCATATTCATTAATGATGTAGTGCTTTGAAACACAAATGAATTAAGTCACTCTAATTAAACTTGTCTGTTTCATGTTACAGATCAGGTATGACTCCACTTTACACACATTTCTCTCCATGTACATTATACACCATACACACTATACAGAACTGCTCACAGCTAATGTGTAGGTACTTTCTTAGTTTTAAGGAAATACATTAGCAATGCAGACACTGAGTGGGTGCCTTTATTAAAGTCTAACTAAAACTGAATACGAACAAAGTGTGCTAATGCAGGGAAGGAGACGTACAGCATCATACGCTGAAATAAATTAGTAGAGCAAGCTGATCTCTTCCGCTACTATCACTCGTGTCACATGGGTAAGTGCTATAAAAATGGTGTTGATTCTAAATTGGTACATTTTCCCACTTTGCAGTGTGTTCATTAGGGTTATTCTGACACTGCTGACAGCATGTGAGGGTCTATATTTAACCGGCGCTGGTGGAGTAGTGTGATATACAGGCTAGCTTACCGGTCCCGTAGGCTGGATTGATGCAGCTGGCATACGAGGGGGCATCATCATCCCTGGCATCATTGGTGGCATCATGGTTGGCATCTATGAAAAGAGTTTCATGAAAAATTCATGTGAACTGCTAATTTCCCTCCCACGCTGCACAGGGGGAGAGCAAGGTGTGAGCTGAGGGGTGTACAGCACATCTTGTGCTCTGTAGTCTACAGTCCCTCATTACAGTCTGATCCTCAGACGCCATTCATCCCATCACACACACACACACACACACACACACACACAGGTACAGCATCAGGATTTCTATGCATTTCTCTCATCTCCATGTTAGGGTGAATAGAATGAAAACTTCCAAGAAATGTTCTGAATCATTTGTAACCTTATAAATTTTGTCTATAAATATGACAAGCACATTTATTTGCGGGATTCACACAATAACTATAAATACTAATGGTGATGGAGTCTTAAGATCTATTCACACAAAGAATGATAAATATAACTGTATTAGCATTCACACCAATGGATGACAACATTCTGTTTATTATATATGCACACTGCAGTTATATCATCAGCAACTTTAAATGATCAAGCTTTTAAAAGTTGATTTTGATTGGCTGTCAGTGTCTTTATTCTTCATCAGCTGAAACCAAAACAGTATCATTCCATATGGTCGATATTGTTATAGCTGTGGTACGGATTTTCCTATTCTCTCTGAATCAGAATGATTCTTTTTTTGACACTAGCAGTGAATTTTATGGGAAGAGCAGGACATTTATCACTGTGCTTTCGGGGAAACTGAAACTGAATTACAGCTGAGTATGAAATTGGCTTTACAAACGTCATGTCTTGTCTAATCAAGCACAAACCGTTTTGAAATTGAAAGTGATGAGAAAAAAATACTGGACATTTCAAAAATGTGCAATGTGACCAGTGATGTCTGATTTGTGAATACTTGACTCTTAGTGGTAACATTTTCCATCATTTAGCAAATTTGTAAATTCAACATGCTTTCAGTCATGCTGACAGATAAAGGAAAATAAAGTATCTGGTATGTTTGTTACAGAATGTTACCAAAGCAAACACAGATTTAACTTGCAGAAAAAAGAAAAATATAACTTAATGTGCATAAAATATTAAAAGCCCTGCAAAAACAAACTGGCAGAGACACATAGATGAGGATATGAAAACAACAGATTCTAAGTGCAGTGCAACAGAATAATTTGTGAGGTATTGCTAAATTTGTAGAAAATTGTGTGACTAGATTGCAAAACAGACAGCAGTATCATATTTGTGTGTACATGTTTGCATGTGTATTTTTGTTTTTCACTTAACGAAAGATTACGAGAGATGAATTTTAAAAAACGCAAATTCCAAAATACAACACCTGATAATACTGAGACGCACACCTCTTAAAGGGTTACTCCACCCCAAAATGAAAATTTTGTCATTAATCACTCACCCTCATGTCATTCCAAACCCGTAAGACCTCTGTTGGTCTACAGAACACAAATGAAGATATTTTTGATGCATTCTGAGAGCTCTCTGACCCTCCCATAGACAGCAATGGAATTAACATGATCAACATCCAGAAACGTAACAAGGAGATCGGTGAAATAATCCCTGTGACATCAGGGGTTCAACCGTAATTTTACGAAGCTACGAGAATACTTTTTGCACGCAAAGAAAACAACAATAACGACTTTATTCAACAATTCGCCTCTTCCGTGTCAGCGTAGTGACATTTTGGAGAGTATCCACTGAACGCAAACTGTTTACGCTGTTCTACCACACGGATACACTGTTTTCGTTCAAATCAAAGCATAAATAAATGAATAGAAAACATATCCGTGTAGTGTGGCTGACACAGAACAGCGTACGCAGTTTGCGTTCAGTGGATACTCTCCAAATGGTGCTATGGTGAAGCGGAGGAGACGAATTGTTGAATAAAGTTGCTTTTTTAATATAACTCCAGCCGTTTTCATCTGAAAGAAGAAAGCCATATACACCTAGGATGACTTGAGGGTGAGAAAATAATGGGATAATTTTCTTTTTTTTGGGTGAACTATCCCTGGTGCCATATTAAAAATACCACCGTTACACTGTCTTAAGTTTGTTACAAATGAGATGATTTAAACTTTGATTTTTCCAGTCGCTACTGAATTAATAATAAAACGCATTACCTTCCTCATACCCACGTGTCAGATTTTAGTTCTTTAACATTATTTGCCTTAAAAATGTACAATCTAGTTCTTCAAAATTTCGGATAACGATTAGTTGTAGCACAACCACTGATTGTCAAATTGTTCTAATTCTGAATCATTGTAATAACTCAATCATTATTTAAATCAGCACCCACTGAACTTCAAATTATTAGCCAAAATCTGACTCATGACAAATGGAGAATCATACCTATCCTATACACACTTAAAAATACAGATTGTTCACGTGACAATCGTTGCGCCCAAATTTGGGTACTCTCAGAGAATATAATACATTTGATAAAGAACTTACTTTATGACCATTAATATGAATACCATCCATACATAGTAAGTCCACCACAATAGCACTGTAGTGTGACATACAACGTCAGTCCCGCTGTGTTACTGCTCGTACAGGTAAGCTACTTTGCATGTGTGAATTACCGTGTCCATAAACTAGCATGTAAAACCCTGATTTAAAAACACTGCATCCTTTCAAAGTGACATCTGACTGCCATAAGCAGTGTTTGCTATTAGCTCTAACCTGTCCCATGGGTGGAGCTCCCATCGGGGGTATCATGGGGGGCATTATTCCCGGGGGCATGGGGGCCATGCTGGGCGGCCTCTGGCCCATGGGTGGCATCCCCATTGGAGGGAAGTGAGGCGGGATTCCTGGTGGCCCCATCTTTGAAAACACAAAAATAAATTCAAGGCATGAGTGATAATGAACACAATCAAGCATTCGCAAAGAGAGAGAGAGATGGCTTTACAGTAAAGGCTTTCCAACACCAACTTACAAAGGGCGGGGGGATTCCTGAAGATGGTACACCAGGAAAAGGTGGTGCTTGACTGGGGCCACTATTAGCATCAGTCGAGGACTGTTATGAACAAGAGAGTCCATTACAGTAACTACTACATCTCTGATAAAGATGCTGCACATCACTGATTTAAAGTGTGATGAGGTTTTCCAAAACCTGATCTAATCTGACAGAGCCAACCAACACATCCAAGCTTATGTTAGCAGAACTATCACTGTCAGACGTTTCCTAAATATTTTACTCAAACCAACTAGCATAACTTCAAGAATATTAATAGGCAGACTTCAAATGTATAACAAACCAGTTATTTCTAACCATCTTATTGCCCTTAACAAATCAAGTAACCAAAAACTCAATGAACTAACGTTAGCCTATCACTCAGACTTCACTAGTTTAACATAGCTTTATCAGAGTTTGACAAATCAAGAGTTCCGTCTCACTTTCATAGGAGATAGATCGACTATCAGTCGCCGATTTTCAATAAAAATACAGTTTATCATACAAGTCAGTTTATATCCTTTAGACTAATACAGTATCAGCAACATCAGTGCATTCTGTTTAAGGAAACGGATAATCATAAACAAACTGCTTACAAACATAAATGTTTCACACAGTCAGATAAGTAACACGTCTTTAATAATCACACTAATAAAACCAAACTCTCATTCAAACACTCGTTAGCTTTAGCTTTAGCATCAGTCACTCATTCACATTAGCTTACATGCTAACCACCATTTATTTTGTCTGTAACATGCCCATTTCTTCACTAGAAGTCTTTAGGCCAAGCGAATAAACCGTTCCTTGTGTATACGTGTCATTTGTAATTGCCAGAATACGCCAGTTTTGTGTTTAAGTGAATAAAGTGTCTATTTTTTGGACTCACCATGATGAGTGAACATGCAGCGGCCCTCCGCGAGACAAAAACCTACGCTCTGATTGGCTGCTGCGCGCCAGGTTCAAACTACAGCAGACGTGTTTCAAGTGCAACAACACTGGGTATGAAGTGCGCATATACCAGTTCGCAGCGCAGGAAATAAAAACACTGGAGAGCTGAGCACGAAATACTCAGCTCTGAAGCCTGAGTACAAGTGACATTTATTAGGCAGCGATGAGCCGTAATGTTAACTGTGTGATAAACAACAGATGAGTAATGCAGTAAATAAACAATAAAAATAGATTACTCAATTCAGTATTATTAAACATTTTATGAAGTATTATCATTATAAATATTATTGAATTTGTCTCTACCTATTTCAATACGTTATGCAGTGAAAGTCTTTGGATTTATATTCTGTGACAATGATGCAATGTATTTATTTACTTTACTTTAATTTATTATACAATATTCATGTATTTAACCCATACATCCTAATGCCCACAACAGAATGGCATCCTAATAGTGGCACTGCATAGACCACACATTTTAAATGCACATACAGTGCCCTCCAAAAGTATTGGAACAGTAAAGACAAAATTGCTCTGTTGGCTGTGGAGTCAAGACATTTACAAACATGATTAAAAGATGAAT